>CANUEY010078765.1:0-12659 GCA_948099555.1 Croton setiger
TTAGTCGAAATTGTAATTTCGGCTAACGTACCCTACCCACTTACCCAAAATCTTTGGTTCGGATTTTTGTGCCTTATCCAATTTTCAAAACGGAGTCAAAAGAATTTTTGTGGTTTTTGTAAAAACCGGTTCCCGATATGGGTGGTGACTCAAAATGATTTTTAAGACCGACCAGTTTCGGCAAACAACCAAAACGGCTTTTATCGCCTAAACCCGTATTCGGTTTCCAAAACCGAACCTTTTTTTTTGAGAAAACCTTTTTGAATGAACCACCTTTTCTTTGTAAAAGAGAACCTGTAAAGAAAATCTGAAACCCGGAAAAAACCCTCCTGATCACGGGAGGAATTCCGTTGCTGTGCCTCAAGAATATCTAAAATTTTTATTACTTTTTCTGTCAATCTTCCCAAGTACATTTTGACAAAAATAAAGAAAAATTGAAAACAAATAAAAATTGGCAAAGAAAATGAATTTACATTCATTGCATGTGATTGTGCATATAAAGATCAAATTGCTGGGTGCCTCAAGAGGTTCGTCGACTGTTTCATGTGGAAGCTAAGCGATGTTACGGGGTTAGATCCAACAATAGCAATGCACAAGATTCCAACTTTCCCATGGGCAAAGCCGATTAAGCAAAAGTTGAGAAGAATGAAGCCAGAATAGTGTTTGAAGATTAAGGAAAAAGTAACCAAGTAGTTAGATAAAAAGTTCATAGAGCCCATTGCTCAAACTACTTGGTTAGCCAACATTGTACAAGTCCCAAAGAAGGATGGCAAAGTAAGGATGTGTGTGGATTACCGAGACTTAAAAAAGCTTGTCCCAAGGATGACTTTCCTTTACCACATATTGACTTACTTGTTGACCGAATGGCTCGACACGAGACAATCTCCTTGACTGATCTCGCTGTCCAATACAACTAGATAATGATGCATCCCCCTAACAAAGAGAAGTCAGCCTTCATTACAGAATGAGACACCTATTGTTACAGGGTCATGCCTTTTGGACTGAAGAATGTCGAGGCAACCTATGGTTACCACGATTTTCTACAACATGATTCACAAAGAAGTGGAAGTGTACGTGGATGACATGTTCATTAAGTCAAAGTCAGCCGAAAGTCATGTTCATGAACTTGAGAAGTTATTTCTTAGACTTCAAAAGTATAATTTGAAGCTCAATCCAGTTAAGTGTCTCTTTGGTGCAACTTCTGGAGTATTCTTGGGTCACTTGATTAGCTGAAGAGGTATTGAGATTGATCCATCCAAGTCAAAAGCGATTCTGGAAATACCACCTCCAAGAACCGAAAAAGAAATCCAGGGTTTTCTAGGGAGACTACAGTACATTAGCCAATTTATTTCACAATTAGCTGATACTTGTGGTCCAATCTTCAAGCTCTTAAGAAAATGAGTATCCCGAGAATGGAATGAAGCTTTTCAGAAAGCTTTTGATAAAGTCAAGCAGTATTTGCTAACTCCACTAGTGCTACAGCCTCCTAGGCTAGGAAAGCCATTACTTCTTTACCTGTCAGTAACAGATGAAGCTATGAGAGCCTTATTAGCCTAGCTGGCAGAAGACTCCAAGGTTGAAAATGTTGTTTACTACCTCAACAAAAGAATGCTTGAGTATGAGCTGTACAACAGAATCAAGAAGTTGTGTTAAGCTCTGGTTTGGGCCTGTATAAAGCTGCAACATTACCTCTCATCTTACACTACTTTTGTCATTGCTGAATCGAGTCCCTTGAAATTCCTTATGGAAAGGCCGATTTTGGATAGTAAAATGGCTAAGTGGGTATCAGTGCTCGCAGCCTTTGATCTAAAGTTCATTCAAAGAAAAGAAGTTAAGGGTGGAGCCATAGCAGACCAGCTAGCTGAGTTACCTATCACAAATCAAATGCAAGAGATAGAATTCCTTGATGAAGATTCTTGAATGTAGATAGTGCCGCTTGGGAAATGTACTTTGATGGAGCTTCTAATCATCATGGCAATGGATTTGGGGTAGTATTCAGAACTTCTTGTGGTGAATACATTCTATGACATCCGGTACACCGGGTTAGTAGAATCATGCATCATTCAGTAGTTGGCTTGGAACCAGAAATCATTCGAGTCTCATTCAGGGCATCCGGGTAATGGGAGATAATAAATTAGCCATCAAGTGATTAAATAAATATATGTTATAAAGCTAAAAAAATAAAAATAATAAAGATTTATTAAGTAAATTATTATAGTGCATTTATAAAGTTAATAATGAGTTAAAAGAGAAACAAGAAATACTATATATACCAAAAAGGTATTTCTTGAGTTCACTAGATGGAAGATTCTAGTTCAAAGGTCAAAGGGTATATTTACCCATTTTTTTCTTATAATGGCTGAATATAATCCCAAGAGAAACAAAAAAAAAATCATTCTTCTTCATCTCTTCCTCTCTTTCACGTTCTTTCTTTCTATTTCTTCCACCAAAAACCTTTTTCATCTCTTTCACTCAATCCTCCAAACACAAAGCTTCTAAAGGCTAAAAACATTAATCAAAATTCAATTTAAAGGAAATCAAGAGAGAAAGCAAGAAATCAAAGGTATGTAATATTTAGGGTTCTTGGTAGAATTAGGGGTTTGACTTATAAGAGTTTTAAAGTTAAATATGGGTTCATATATGGCTAAAAATGAATGTATTGGTAAGTTGAATGAATGGGTAAAGGGGTTCACTATAAAGCATCTAACATAGCATTTGGGTTTCTTTTAATTTGTTTGGTGTTGTTGGAATTTGCTAGGGGAAGCTAGCAAACCCTCATCCTCCAAAGGGAAGGAGAAAGTTGTGTAGGAGCTTGAAGAGCTCTACTATTCAAAGTTTGATGCCATACATTTTCTCTTCTTTTGATTTGCTTATATTGATGATTAAATGATGATCTATTGATGATATGTGATGAATTGAATAATAAGTGAATTAAGTCATTTTGTTTAGTTGAAAGATGGAGGCCATTATGATGGCTGAATTTTCTAAAACGGGGTAACCTGTCTTTAACCTGTATTTTCTCTATGAAAATGGTAAAATTAGAAAAAGTGATAAACTAAATTGTTGTTGTAGGTCTCTGAGTTAACTTTGCAATGGTTTTTAAATCACATAAATTGGACTTATTGTTGGGAAGTTATGGCAAAAATACTAAATGTTATGCGGACTGAAACTCACAGACAGTAGGTCTGTATAAAAACAAAAGCTGGTATTAACCTGTATTTTGAAAAATTATGAAATTAATTCATGATATAACCTTATGTGTTAGTAGTAATTACAATCAAGAATCTCCTTAATCCGAGTTATAAATATTAAGTTACGCTCGAATTAATGACAGGTGTGCAAGTTGAAATTTGATGTTATCTGATGCAAAGTAATAGTATATATATGTTTGAATAGGGTACAAACATAAATGAGGATTCGTACACATATTTGGGAACATGATATGGTAAAATGATTGTACATGTGTCTTTTCTTGAATGTTATGTATACAATTGGAATGATGAGAAATGTGATATATGTATTTGGATATCTTGTATGATGCATTTATAATAAACATACAGTTAATACTTATAAAGTAGATGAATATAATAAAGCTATATGTTGAGTTGCATATCACATAAAGTATTAAGCTCTATATGGTAGTAGAGACCTATCTATAAGGCTATGTCGCGACATAGGTTTTTAGCAGTACTGCCACATGCAGTTCACTTTTCGACTTTGGCCGTAAGATATGATTGGGATCCCTACATACAGTCCATACACTATAGTCTTCGGACCACATATAGTTCATATAGTTCCTTTATTTTTGGGACTCCACCTATAGAGCTAACAAATTAATTAAACATAAAGATATAATTATTTATGCATACAGTATGAGCAAGAAACATTATAATGATTATCACATGATCTTTATTTATACATGTAATACATGGTTCATACGTTGGAGGTGTGCTCCGTTACAGCACAACTTGGGTAAGTAAGGTAAAGTGATATCATGATGTGTGCATGTGTGTTATGAATTATGTTTACTTCGGTTATGGCATCCATTGAGCATTTTAATGCTCAGCGAGTTAATGTTTTAACTCGCAGGTGTTGATAGTAGAAGTTAGTGGTTCTCTCTTCACGACTGCGAAGTTCTCCATCAACATCTCAAGAAGGGTGATTATTTTGTATTTTGATCTTTGGATTATGGCAATGTATTAGGGTATTATGCAGTTATCCTTTTTGTATTAAGCAGGTAGTTTATTAGGCCCATTCATCATGGTTTGTAAGTGCTTATTTAGTTATAACTATATAGCTAGTAATGAATCGAATGATGATGAAGTAAAATGATGAAATCAAACAGTCATGTGGATTTTAAGGAAACCAATAAGCAGTAAATGTTAGTTAAAAGGAATTGTATGTCGCAAAAAAAAATTATGGTCATTCGGGTTATGCATGAGTTAAGAAAAGGCTAATTACGGATCCAGCATACAGAATGTGATGAACTGAACCGGTCGGTTTAGAACTGGCTAGGGATGTCACACATTCCAATTGCAGTCAAATTAAACTTCGACATCACTAATAATGAAGCAGAATATGAAGTTTGTATCAAAGGGTTAGAAGCAGCCTTGGATTAGGGAATAAAGAACCTAAAAGCAGATTATCCATGTGTCTTCTTTTCCTAAATTTCCTTGGGAACTTCATATTTTGAATTCATACCGTTTAATAATTAAACTTTCTACTTCTTTTCAATTAGGCCCTTATAAAAATTTTAATTTATTTTTATATACTTTTATGGTCCTTCATCTTCCCTTATTCATATTCTAACCTCTCAATTCTTATGTATTTGCTAATTGGTCCTTTGCAGAAACTTTTTCCCTCAATAACTTTTTATTCGTGCATTTTCATCAAAAACCGAAAAGTCATGTTGATAGACAATGTGACCCGATTAATTCTAAGAACACACTTCTAAAGTCGAATATAAGCACTACTAAGAATCTTCCACACTTGTTTTAATTTTTATATAAATGCCCTTTGACTTTTGGAAAAATCTCATTTAGAGGTCCTTGCTTGACCTTATTGTTTTTATTTCTTAATAATTTCTCATGTATAACTTCAAATTTAATAAATCTTATCCCAAATAAAACTAGATATATAAAAATACATCACGATAAAATTTCAGATCTTTCTAAGCTACATAGAATATTTTTCGGTACTTTCCGTTCGACCCTTCTACACTGTTATGGGTAACTTGCAAACTGTCAATAATTAACCATAACTTTATCCGTAAAATTCCAATTTAGGTGATTCAAATTCATAAGTTTAACTAAGAGATAAAAGAAACAACTTTTATGTTTTATACTTTTACAAACTAGGTTAGTTAGGGGTCTGAAATTTGAGTTAAAATCTTAGGTTCAACATAAAACTTTCTTGTGAATAGGTTCTATTTGAGCAAGCATAACTCTCTACTTTTGTAAAATTTGTCAAACACTGATTTTTATGGATATTGTAGATACATCGAGCTACAACTTTTATCTTTATACTTCTTCAAATACTCCCCATAGGGTTTAAAAATTATCTGAAGTCAACTTATTTTTCATTTTCTTGTACTATATCTATATCCTTAGCGTTTCTCTCTTATTCTAGATCTTTGAGCTAGCATTTCAAATGAAAAATTAAGTCATTTTAATATGTCAATTTTATATATTAAAAAATGGAATGTAGCATATTTAATGGATGAAAATTAAAAAAATTCAAAAAAAAAAAAAAGTAAATAAAATGCACATTCACACACTTGAACAGTATACCAAAGCTCGTAGAAATATCATACCTTGCAATCTAATCCTAAGTTCTAATATAAATTTTCAACCAAATTCATGTCCTCAATTAGCATTTCAAGATTTTAAATGTATTTTTATGTTTTGTTATGTATTTATACCTTTTAATTTTTTATAGTTAGAAGTAACTTTATTACAACTAACATAATAGAATATAATTTTACTAATGAGATTACCTTTTTTTTTAATGAAATGAATTATTTTCTATAAATCAATTAATTTAATATAATTTTATAAAGATATATTTAACCTCAAAAACATGTGTTTTGAACGAATCCTAATGTTACTTCCTACTTTATATATGGTATAGATAGATAAATTATGGATAGATAATTACAATAGATGTTATAAATTAGTAAAAATTCATTATTTTCCTTTAAAAAAAAGATAAAAAATTTAAAATTTTTTGAATTGAAAATTAAAATAAAATATGGATAATTTGATAAAAACGTAGATCATTTTGGAAAAGAAATTAAAATTCAAGAAAATTGACAATAAGCACCAAGTTTTGGGATGCTAAATTTTATTCTCATCCGATAAATAACTTAAGGGAAAATTATTAATTTGTCTATGTTTTAACATATTCTATTTTTTTTTTGAATAATTATATCAAATTATTATATAAACGGTTTTAAATAAAAATTTTCACATAAATTAAACCCATGTACGAGTACGACTTATATCTTCTCAACCTCCTCGGATTTATTCTTTTTGGGTTGTGGATACTTTCCTTCTTGTTATATGTCTCTTCCTCCTTAAGATCCTTCCTTTCTATTCTGTTTGGGTCATTGTTGTTTGATAGAACAGAACTGATTTCGTGAAAAATGGGTGTGGGTATGTCCATCTTGGTGGGATTTGAAGCAATGCTTCTATTCCTAATCTTTGTATACCTTAGAAATCTGGGTTTAATTTTGCCATCGGTGCCCTTCTTATATGGTTCGTTGGTATCTTTTCTAGTATCTATAGCTTCCCATCCATCAATAAATCTTCCTATGCTTTTAGGGAAAAACCCAGATGGGAGTTTTCCAATTTGGTCAATTATAATCTTCTTTCCCTACTTATTACTGGCTCGAGCTTTTTCATTAGTGCGTAGATTGATGAGTGGAGAAGATGCATATACTGAGATTTTGGAAGGGATTTATGTGGGTGGTTGGCCTTATTCTGCCAATAAATTGCCACCTGGTGACCCTGCTATTATAGATTGTACTTGTGAATTTCCAAGATTATCGGAGTTCAAAATCCATTCTTATTTTTGTATCCCAACTTTTGACACAAGATCTCCTCAACCAGGCGATATTGAATCTGCTGTGAAGTGGGCTTGTAGGAAGAGAGCTCAGAATAAGCCTGTTTTCATTCATTGTGCATATGGTAATATTTACTTGCTTTTTGTGGGTTTATTTGTTTGTTTGATTTTGATTCTGAAATCTCAGTTGCTTAGCATATTTTCAGTAGATCCCCAATACCCATTAATTCCTAAATTTGAATGATTTGCTTTTTTCCAAAATGACAACTAAAAATGTAACTTTGTGTTCATCTGATTGATGATATTTAGTTTGATACAATAAACAATGTTCATACAATCATTTTATTCATAAAGTAACGTGAATTTGATAATCATTCTTTTGCTTAAATTTTATCCTTTTAACTGTATTGTTAAAATTGGAAAAATGACCACTTCATTTTGAGATGTTCATTCTTGTTCCTAAAACCTATTTTGTTTTACCCAGCAAGCTTGTTTTCATGTTCTTCAAATCATATGTAATAATTTGCAAATATCTCAAAACACCGCCTATCTTCCCATAAAATACAAATTTGAAGAAAGTGCCATATGATTAAATACACCTTTGAGATGTTAATTTGTTCTGTTTATTATACGGTTGTAGCTGAAAAATGGTTATTGTTGGCATGTATAGGTCATGGAAGAAGTATTGCTGTGGCATGTGCAGTTTTGGTGGGTTTAGGTGTTGTAGAAGATTGGAAAATGGCTGAGAAGTTCATCAAGGAAAAGCGACCTGGAATTCGGATGAACTCTCTCCATCGCAAAGCACTCGAAGAATGGTCTCGACACCGCCTATCTTCTCCGGGAGCAGGTGGCATCAGATAGTGCATTTTCTTTCATTCAATTCGAATCAACTATAAAAAAATCCAGAATGTGCAACACTCCACTCCACAGCTTAAACATAGAGCTCTGAAATTCTGTCAACACTTAAATGTTTGCAACAATTTCCTTTCTTATTACTTACCATGTAGATTATTACTTACCTGTACCCCCATAACCACACTTACATATTTCTTTTGCTTGGTTATACTATTAGAAATTATTTCAAGAATGCTGTAGGTTTGAATTTACAAGGTTATTAAAATATTTAGAACTTTCGAAATTCATATTTACATAACAAACTAACGTATTTTGATCCATATAGCTGCGGTCATTCTGTAATGCTAGTTTTAGATCTTCTGTTATAGAATTAGGACATCTTGGATCTATTAGGGATTTAAAAATTTGTTTGTTTGAGATAATATCCTCTTGAAAATTGGAACTTTGGTCTACATATGGGTGTTCATCAGCATCCTTTGAGTTTTTTTTATCGGCAAATTAAGTTTTTTAGTTAAATTATTAAGATTTGTAATTCTGATCTTAGACAGAGGTTTGTCTCTGAAATTTTATTTCTTGATTATTTTCTGGTTCTATTTTTCTTTTAGGCAATACCTATGAGAACAAGCCTTTTCCTGCCACCACATCTGACACAAATGCAATGGATAACATAACCCTGAAAGAATTTGATGAAGTCATTGTAAGGCCTCATTCTAAAATAATAAAACCATTCATCTCTTTGTAAAGAAAAGAGAAAATTTCCAATATCATAGGAATTGAAATTCAAACACACTAAAAGAAGACATCAAGATATTATTTCAAAGTTGTTAATGTCAGAAAAAGCTTCATAATGTATTCCAACATGAAAGGAGAAAAACAGAAGAAGTTAGAAATGGGATCAAACTGTATCAGATATCGACAAAAGTGAATTCAATGTAATAGAGAATCCACTTGGTCAGACGATCGGATAAAGTTGATATAGCTGGTTTCAGAAATTATCTTACCATCAATACATATACACCCTCTAAGGGAGAAATGAATATGCATCAAGACACTGTTGAACCAGCATGTTCATCGATAAAATAACATGATGCATATTGCAATTATACTTGGTAATAACCTATAATTAGCAGCTTCCAAAATGCAGTATGTACCTCTTGTCAGCCATTTTCAATTTATTTTGAATATTGGAAAATGTACCTCTTGTCTCTGCCGTCGGTGCCCATTCGAATTTATTTTCCAAATGTGCTAGCTATAGATGTCGCCAGCGTAAAAATTTCTTGATCAAAATTACCCATTTGAAAAACAGAATAAGACATGAGTTGTTCCATTCTTCTTGTGCTTCATTTTCTTTGGCTTGGTAAAAATCTTCTTCTTTCACTTCTTAGCACCTACTAAAAATGTAATTTGCATAATGAACTCTCTCACTTTTCTTATTCACATAATAGGATGTTTATACAAAAAAGTTGTCAAAACAGAATTACTAAAGCCACCCTTAAAATTCTATAAGTAGCTAAACTACCCTAGATACTAATTCTCCTAATATCCCTCCCCCAAGTTGAACATGTTAATGTTCAACTTGAAATATAAGTAAATACTAGAATCTATCACTAAAACAAATGACAAATGCAGCACACAAAGTAATCAAGTAATATTATTACTAAAACAATGCAAATATAGCTGCAAAAAAAAAAAATAAAAAAATAAAAAAAATTTGCAAGCTAAACCAACTGTCCCCAACACCATGGTCTTTCCTATATGAGATCCAGCCAACATCAGTGTAGTAAGAAAATGTATTATACATGCTTCGATGCCTTGAAAAATTCTTGAGCCAAAAGCTTTTTTATGAGCTACAACAGCATTGTAGACAATTGGCCCAACAAGTATTGAACTGTCCATTATAAGAAAGATGATCCACATGATTGCTAATGCAAAAGCTTGTAATACATCATTCTGCCCTCAACATCTGCATATGTAAAATACTGCAACAAGGATAATCAAAACATGTAATTGTATTTCTATGTATGTTAAAGATAAAGGTTTACAATCTAATATATAGGACATAATACAAACTGTAAATAAGGAAATATAATCACATCCTAATCAATAATAATTACAACCTAATCACAGCTGTATATGTTCTAACATTCCCCCGCAAGTTGAGGCCGATGAACGACCTGCAACTTGGATCGTAGCTCCAAAATCGCTGAGAAGTTAGAGGCTTTGTGAACACATCAACGATTTGATCATTGGTAGATCTAAACTTAACATTTAGTTTCCCTTTAGCAACTTGTTCACGGACAAAATGATAGTCAACCTCTACGTGCTTTGTACGAGCATGAAAAACTGGATTAGCAGATAAGTAGGTTGCACCAAGGTTGTCACACCAAAGTGTTGGAGGATGATGAATCACCCCAAGTTCGTGAAGAAGCGATTTAAGCTAGATTAGTTCAGCAACCGTATCAGCAATAGCCTTGTATTCAGATTCTGTGAACGACCGAGAGACAGTTCTTTGTTTTCGAGCAGCCCAAGATACAAGATTAGAGCCTTAGTAAATAGCAAATCCCCCTGTGGAGCGATGGTCAACAGGGAAACCAGCCCAGTCAGAATCCGAGTAGGCTTGAATCATTTGATGCCAGTGAGAATCAGAGAAGGCGTGTAACCGTAAGCCTGTGTCATGACGAAATAGTAAACCAAGTTATATTGTGCCCTGAAGATAGCGTAAGATACGTTTCACAGCTGCCCAATGATGTTCAGTAAGGGCATGCATAAATTGACACACTTTGTTCACTGCAAATGCAATGTCAGGTCGAGACAAGGTTGCGTACTGAAGAGCCCCAACACTTTGGCGATATCTAGAGGGATCCGCGAGAAGAGGACTATCATTAGGTAATAACTCATGGGAAGGTCTCATAGGAGATGCAACAGGCTTACAACCCACCATACCGGCCCGGTGAATAATATCCATAACATACTTTTTCTGAGAAAGGAGTAGGTTTAAGCCATGAGAAACAACTTAAATGCCCAAGAAATAGTGTAGAGGACCAAGATCCTTGACTGCAAACAAGGAGCTGAGACGGCCAATAATATCATTAATTGCTTTAGGACGATTACCAGTAATGATGATGTCGTCAACATAAACAAGCACATAGATAATAGTACCCCATGAGCTCAGAATGAATAGAGAAGGATCAGTTTTGGATCCGTAGAAACCTAGCTGCTGAAGTGCCTGAGACAATTTAGTAAACCAGGCACGTGGGGCCTGTTTTAGGCCGTAAAGTGATTTGTGCAAGAGGCACACAGGATTTGGTCTGTCAGGATCAACAAAACCTGGGGGTTGCTTCATATAAACCGTTTCTTGAAAATCACCATGAAGAAAAGCGTTTTGAACATCAAGTTGACGAAGAGGCCACTTATGCGTGATAGCTAAAGAGAGAACAGTGCGGATAGTGGCCGGTTTGACAACAGGACTAAAAGTTTCATGATAATCAACTCCCGCTTGCTGATGAAATCCCTTAGCAACGAGACGAGCCTTGTAGCGACTGGTTTTTCCATTAGGATCTATTTTCAACCTATAAACCCACTTACAATCAACCACATTAGTATTGCTAACAGGTGGAACTAATGACCAACTGCCATTCTCATGCAGTGCCGATAACTCTTCATCCATGGCATGACGCCACTCCGAAGACTTGTTGGCAATGGTAAATGATGTGGGTTCGGTAGGGATGGCTGAGGAGGTGATTGTAACATCCTCTACTTATACTATTACCTCCTAAAACATACTATACATTTTTTTTAACTTAGCATACGTCACATGTTGCTATATTTGTTTAATCTCTAAAACATATACCACATACATATCAAACATATAACAGCATTCAATAACTTTGCTCTTTTACCATATCTCAGGTTAACTGGTCATTCTCTGTACTATGGGCATATATTAACATAGCATGCTTCACATATATCAAAACATTCATCATATGCCACAAAAGTATGTCTATACTATAACTCTCCACAGAGATCTACTATATGAGCAACATAGACATTTAAGCACTTTTATTCTCATTTTTACCTAAGTCCAATTCAAACATTAACCTATATATAACCAAGGCATAAATCAATTATCAAACATAACATATTACAGACCAATAACCTATTTATCCCAAAACTTTAATAACAGAACATGTGACTATAAACATAATCAAAACATATAACACCGCTACATGTAATGCAATGATGTTCATATGTCATGCCATACCTTATTTACTATAAATATATATATATATATATATATATATATTCTTTTAATCATGAGCATTATTAATAAATTACAAAAAACATCTATATGATAAGATGATTATAATAATGAAATGCGACGGAGAGATCCTAAGCTTCGGTCGACCGACCTAGAGGTAGGATGACAGAACTGACGCTGTCAGTTGCTCCAAGTGAAACCTGGAATCATGTAACAGCAATTTAATGAGTTGCTAACTCAGTAAGTGCAAACTATGCCATATAATAAAGCAATAATATCATAAATGCATAAGGTTAAACAGAACCTGTCATAGGCACTCATCGTTCAGAACTCCTTTTATCCAATTAAACACAGATACTATCATCTGTGTTACTTTACATATTCATATAAGTCCTTACACAATTATATGGAAGTATAAACATAGCATATAAGGCAATATAATCAAAACATATCAATAAAACCATCTTTATCATATAAATCATCT
>CANUEY010078776.1:0-10019 GCA_948099555.1 Croton setiger
TGTAAAAACCCGTAGGTTTTTCCTGGTGAAATTTGCACACACTGGCTTCGATAATCACAACGCCTGTAATTATGTCCTGTGAAATGCATTTATGCAATATATACATTTCATAGCAATATCTTTCATATAAGCATATAGCCGGATTTTAGTACTGGTGAAAATATCATATATATTTCTATCCAGATCAAACAACTCAAATGGTCGGATTTCAGTACCGACTCAGGAACCACAAACACTTCAAATTATATAACACATATCTCTGGTTGACCGGACTTCATACCGGTCCAAACAATTCAATATAGCAATATAAGCAATATCGAAATTCATATCTCTAAGTAAATGGTTTAACACTTACCTTACTGCTGTGAGCTCGGCGGGGCCTTGGGCTGCTTACCCCGTGCCGCTCTCGAACTCGATGCTCCTATAATGCATAACATAGCAACCATGTTCAACAAATCAACTTTGGAACCCATATAAGCTATGATGCATGCTTTAATATTTAATTCTCTGATTTAATTGAGTTTTAATTTCAATCCAATTAATTTTCTATAATTTAAAACTCAATTTCGGAAAATCTTTGTTTTAAAATCATTTAATGTCTATATAAAAATAATTGACAAACTCAATTTAACATATAATAATTATAATTAAATAAAATTATAATTATTAAAACCATTTATAAACTTAAAATAAATTCTTTAACTCTTTAAAATAAATTCACAAATTAAAATCTCTAAAAAATATTTAAATCTCTAATAAAAATATTTAAATCTCTAATTTCATACTTAAAACAGCGTTAAAATAAATTTCTGACGTCAAAAACGGATTCAGGACGTCGAAATTAGGCTGGAAGGGCTAAATTATAATTTATAAAAGTCTCTAGGTCAAAAATATAAGCATTTATAAATTCAAGGGCCAATCTGTAATTAAAAATAATTGCAAAATCACCCAAAAGGACTTAATTGAAATGCGGCAGAAAGTTCAGGAGTCAAAATGTGATTTTTAATAAATTCAGGTGCTGGGCGCATTATATACCTCAAAACGCAGCAGCTACCGTCGTTTCACTTAAGTAACATGCCCCCAAAACGCGCTCCTCCACTGCCGTTTTATCCTTAATACCCTAAGCCAAAACGCAGGCCTCCTCTACGTTTCAACCTTCTTCAACCTTCAGCACTCCAAATCTGTCCAGAATCCCAGCCTCTCGAGCCTACTTCCAGGCAACCATACGTCCACCTCCGGCCACCTTCCGGCAAGCTAAACCTATCAATCTCTTCCCCTGCACACCCTCTATCAATTCATCGGAGCCAAATCTCCAAAAGCTTTCTGGATTGAAAGATAATATTGCCTAAAGTTGGCTTCCCACACTGATTTCTACCCAGAACCAGAAACTGCCTATTTTTCTCTCAACTTCCGACGATCGTTACGTTCACCTCCGATGGTTTTCCGGTGAACTAAAACCACAGAAATCTTCCTTTACACACCCTCTACAAACCTATCAAAGCCAAATCTCCCCATGCACCATAGATTGGGAGATAAAATAGCCTAAACTATCCTTCGTGCACACTGCCAAATACCTAGAATTTTGCCCCAAAAACTTGTTTTTCTTCCTTCCTTCGAAACCAGCCTTTCTCTACCTATTTTCTCACTTCTAAACAACTAAAACCCATCCCAAAAACTTTTCAGTACCAAATCTTCTTCTTTTTCTTTTTCTCTTTCTTTTCTTCTATTTCTCTCTCTTTTCCTTTCTTCTTTTCGTTTTCTCTTTCTTTCACTCAAAAACTAGCAACAACTCCACCTCTTCCACCTCTTCATACATTCACCAAACACACTCACACCAAAGGCAGCCAGCAGCTGCTTATTCCCTCAATTTACACAAGAATATCACCTTTTCACTTTTTACACATTTTAACACATAAGTTAACTATTTTCTCTTTTCTTCTTTACATCTTTCTTAAATTTTCAGCCCTCAAATCATTCCAACACCAGCTTAAAATTTTTTTTCGGTGTCAAAATAAATAGTATAACACGTGTATGAAATTTCATAAAAATCGGAATCCGAAAATTTATCGCGGTTCGATAGGTGCCCTAAACCGAATGAAACCTCGACGATTTTCACGGAACTGTAACCGTACGACGTCGTCGTATAATTTTGGTTCCAAAACTCTTTAAATCATATATGAAAACATATAAAATCATAACAGAATCATTTACTTTAAAATATTGCGCGTTTTCGATATTTTTCGATCGCGTGAGCCAAAAACCCTAATTGGCTCCGTTTATGTCTTTCGACGATAAACGAACTTAAAACCATTTTTGTTTAACATTTTTAACTCATTTATAATCATTTCCCATTTCATATATTTCATGTAAATGCCATATATCATGTCATACTCTGACGCATTTAAATAAAAATGCATAAAATGCATGTAATGATGTCAAAAAGACGTATGCTTTTGGTCAAGGGTGTCACACATTTGGTGTGTAAATTTTACATTTTTCCATGCACTCATGCATACATTTTCTCATCTACTCATTATTTCTATAGACGTTCATAGCCAACAATAGATTTAACCAGAGAAAGCACTGAGCCAACGTGGGTTAGAGACGCGTCTGGAAGATTAGTCAACCTTCTAAACACCCCGATCCTAGAGGAAGTAAATTTAGAATTAGGAACTGTAGGTGCTATGGCTGAGAGACATGATGGAGAAAACCTGAAAAATGGTCCCAATGATCCCCACTATACTCAGGCAGAGGTTGAAGTGATGTTCAATGAAGTGTTAGCTGCGAAGTTGGCCGAATTAGGGTATCCGCCTCAAGACCAAGCTCAGGTGCCAACCATGCCCTCTATTCCCGAAAAAGGAAAAGAGTCGGAAGTCTTTGATCCAGTGCTGAAGGAACAGGACGCTGCTTACCACAAAGAATTACTAGAAAAGGCCAGGTCCGCCAAAGAGGTAATTAATGTGCCCGATGGAATAGAAAAGGAAAGTCTACCTTCGAAGAGGAGTTATAGACAGTGAAGAAAGAAATAAAAAAGATCAATGCACAGCTGCAGGCTAAGAATGATTTTGGCTATGAGTTTGAGGAGTACGTAAGGGATGACTCAAGACGAGGAACATCTGAAAAATTACACAAGCCGGCCAAGTTTGACGGAGATGGGGACCCTGTGGTACACTTAAACCAGTATGTTTTGATCGCTAAGTTAAACAGGCTACCTCCAAGTTTCATGTTGGATTTGTTTTCCACTTCTCTACAAGGACCAGCCCTTTTGTGGTACCACGCGCTAGACAAAAGTAAAAAGTAAAATTGGTTAGAACTGTCAAAAGCCTTCTTGGAACAGTTCTCTTTCAATTTCATGATGAATATGGGCTTAAGAGAATTGGAGAACACTATGCAGAATCAAGATGAATCTTTCTCTGACTATTTGAATAGATGGAGGAAGAAGTTGATTCTAATTAGAAATAAGCCTGATGAACCAGAATTGATCAAGATTTTCATAAAGGGTACTTTGCCTCCCTTCAGCAACAAAATGTATTGCATACCTTTGAGAGATTTCTCGGATGTATACCGAGTGGGGATAAACATCAAGGACCGCCTTTTGGAAGATAAAAAGGCAAATATGAAGAATGGCTCAAATATGGTTGTGGTAATGACAGTGGTAGTTATTCGGGCTCAATGCAGAGATAGGGAGGGAATTCAGGTTCTGAAGGTTCTAAATTTGGAGTCGGACAGTCTATAAACTTCCTGAGGAGTGGTGGAGAAAGACACTTCTCCAACTTTGGTCTGCCTTTATCAAAGGTGCTAGAAAGGTGCATCAAGAAAGATTTATTACAACCACTGGAGCCAAAACCTCTCCCAAACCCCTTGCCTGCAAACTTCAACCTTCAAGCTTACTGTAAGTTCCATCAAGTCAAAGGGCATGATACAGACAAGTACCACTGATTGAGTCATGAAATCCAAGACTTGATTGAGCAGGGGAAAATACCTGATCCAAATAAAAGCAAATCTAGCACCAGGAATAACCCACTCCCAGAATTCTACAACAAAGCTCCAAATTGAACTTGACTAGTTGAAATTGAAGACTCTATGATTCAGTTTTTGTTTTTGATTGATTGAGAATGTTGAACAACTTTTAAGTTTGAGAACAATTTTGTATTTTATTTTAGTATTTTGTCTTTATATATGTGT
This sequence comes from Croton setiger, assembly GCA_948099555.1. NCBI lineage: Eukaryota > Viridiplantae > Streptophyta > Magnoliopsida > Malpighiales > Euphorbiaceae > Croton > Croton setiger. The sequence goes on from CANUEY010078776.1 coordinate 4,186, forward strand.
TTTCATCAGAATAACTTCCATTACTTTAAATTGTTTTTGGATTATTGTGTAAGATTTGAGCCTAAACACTGCCAAGTTTTTGTGACTGAGTTCACTTGCTCAGCTTAAGAATCCTAGAACTTGCTTTGCGACCTTCCTAGGCTAAAGCTAGGGTTGTAGATTTAGAAATGATAGAGGCAAATTAGGAATAACCATTTAGTGTAAAGAGCCAATCCACTTGAATAAGTCTCTAGATGAGCCCATTCTAGCCTAAAATAAACCGGTCGTTTCAAAAACCATACAATAAACCAGCCAAAAGAAAATGATTTTCTCAATCACCCTTTTGAAGGAATTACATAGGTAGAAGACCCAAGAAAGGAAGGAGTAAAAGAATAATGTATGAAATATATAAAAATGAAAGAAAAGATATTGACAATGTGGTCAAAACAAAAAAAGCAAAGGGAAAAGAGAGAAAAAGAAAATAAAATAAAAACATAAAGCCATAAAGAAAAAAAAAAACTCTCTTAGCTGAGAAATGCTCCTTATTAGTAGATTGATAATGCTACTTCCGTTCAATTGAATGTGAAAAGAAAAGAAAACAACGATGTGGTCAAGACATAGAAAAACACAAAACAAAAAAAAAATCAAAATCAAAAGAAAGAATAAGATAATGAAAAGAAATAAAGCTAGAAATAACTCTTAAGAAATAAAACACATTACAGAGAAGAAATACTGTAGAAAGCTAATAATGCTTCAAATGGTTCACTAGACTGTAGTTCCTTCAAAACAAGCCAAAATTTTCTATTTTACCCAACCTTTGCCTAGGCTCATTAATACCAAAGTAAAGACTTTTTGATATGAATTTACAACCAGTACAAGTGGAGGTTATGTTTTGAAGCAAGCCTATGGTGACTTTTAACTCACTACGATGAACGCCGAGTGCACATACTGTAACCTCATTCAAACACAAGAGAGAAATTGTGAGCATGTGTGACTTAAAATAGTTTAAAGTAATGTTAGTTATTCTGATGCGAACACTGTATAAAGATGAAAATGCCAAAATATGTAATGTTGAAAAGTTCTTTCATTCATAAAGGTCCAATCTTAGAGAAATAGTAGGTTGGCTTTTTCGGAATTCAAGAAAGCTCCTAAATGAAGAATAATGGAACGAGTGCTAAGGGGCAAGGAGCTTGCATGAAGAGAGATAAGAAAGTCTCGAGGGGATAAGAAAGAGGAGTTTTAGAGTATGTTGCGCAGTCTCACAGACTGAGACAATAGTAGAAGTCAGCAAATGAGTCGAATCTTTAAAATAACCCTTCATTCATCTAATAGTTCATTGTTCTTAGCGTCAGATAGATCTCGATGGTAGTTCTCTAACCCTGATCGGCGCAGAGTCATTTTCAGATAAGTTCACAAAGGCTTGCGTCTTATAAAACAAGAAAAAAATTACATGCATACATGAATAAACCTCATGCATCTTGTATTTTACTGCTTGAATTTTCAGAAATAAGGCAGAAGGCTAGGGTACCAGTCTGTTTTTCAGAGTCCAGTACAGAATAATAGGAGTTCATAAACTCCTTGGAGATGGGGGAAGCCATCCGGAAAATTAAACAAATTGCAAAAGCAATATAGCACCAGGTTGAATAAGTTGCGATAGTCACACCGAAGGAAGGAAGTTCGAGTTGAGTTGGAATGAACAGAGATTCATTGAGAGTAATCTAAATAACTAAAACGCCGGATTTCATCGATGAACATGTGTAGAAGGGCCAGAAGGTCAATTGGGTAATCCATTAGTTGAATAATGAAGAATGAATAGCAAGAGAAGCAAAATAGAGAATCGAGCAAAAAGAAGTAAATGAAAGGAATAAGATGAAGAATCTGATGACCGTTAACCTTCAATTTATTAGAAGAATTAGTCAGTAAAGTGGGATGAATGCACTTGAGGAGTATTAAAAATGACGATGGATTGAAAATATGATTTAGAGATATGGGGATTGTGTTTATGGCATGCGGACTGTTGGAAATTGTGAAAGAAATGTTAGTATGGCAATATTTAAAGTTGCAGATGAGTTGTTAGATCAATGAAGATGTCTAGCGTGGCTGAGATATTTTGACAGGTGGTCCAAGTCATATGCGCAATCAAGAGATTGATGGATCATCGCCTTCTCGCGTAGGGGCCAATTTGATTGGTTGCAATTCAAGCTATGAAGCATTAAATTTTTCATTAAGATTCAGGTCCTATAGAGCTGTATTCGTTGAATGTAGAGGAGTCATTTCCAATCAGGAGTGGTAGGGACCTCTGGAATCTTATCGGGAGATAAGCATTTGGATTCGGACGATGAAAAGTCAGATTCGTCGATTGTGGAGGAGACATTTCCAATCAGGAGTGGTGGAGACCTTTGGAGCCTTACCATCAGATAAGCATTTGGATTCGGACCATAAAAAATCGAATTCGTCGATTGTGGAGGACCCACTTCCAATCAGGAGTGGTAGGGACCTCTAGAGTCTTATCGTGAGATAAGCACTTGGATTCGGACATTGGAAAGCCAGATTTGTTGAATGTGGAGGATTCATTTCCAATTAGAAGTGGTAGGGACCTCTTGAGCCTTATCATGAGATAAGCATTTGTATTCGGACAATGGAAAGTCAGATTCGTCGATTGTGGAGGAGTCATTTCTAATCAAGAGTAGTGGGGGACCTCTAGAGCCTAATCATGAGATAAGCATTTGGATTCGGACAATGGAAAGCCGGATTCGTCGATCGTGGAGGAGCCATTTCCAATCAAGAGTGGTGGGGACCTCTAGAGCCCTATCATGAGATAAGCATTTGGATTCGGACAATGGAAAGCTGGATCAGTCAATTGTGAAGGAGCCATTTCCAATCAGGATTGGTGGGGATCTCTGGAGCCTTATCGTTAGATTAGCATTATGATTTGGAGTGGTGGATCTTTTGGTGTTTGAATCGAGAGATGAGCATCAGACAAAGTGGAGAAGTCATTTTCAACTCAACTAAGCATTAGTCAAAAGTGGAGAAGTCAATTTCAACTCAGCAACCCCGAGGTAAGTATCTTCACCTTAGCGTCAATTATTACTTTGATAAAAATTCGTGCGAAACACAATTTATATCAAAGTGGGGGCAAACTGTTGACGCTTGATTTTTGTCCCAAATATGATCGATGATGATTAACATTCAAGCTCGTTGAGATTTCCAGAATTCCAAATCAGTTTGATTTCTCTTTGTCCTAAAAAACAATTTAAATGTTTTAATCCCAAGAATTTTTTTCTTCTCATATAAATATATTTAGGTAGGTTTTAATAAATTTTATAGTAATAAAAAACAAAAAAAATTAATTTAATTTATTCTCATCTCATTAATTTTATTTTATTTTATTTTATTTTGTTCCAATTTTAATTTATAGTCTTTCAAAAAAAAATATTTATTCGAAAAGAGAAATTTAAAAGAGAAGATGAAAATATTTTTTGTAAAAAAAAAAAAGAGAAAAAGTTAATTAAAAGAAAGGAGAAATTAGAAGAAGAAGGAAGGAATTGAAAGAAAAAAAGGAAAATAGAAGAAAAGGGCATAGTTGAAAGAAAATATAAGAAGAGAGAAGATATTTGCAAGAAACTAGAAGTAAAAGGCTGAAATTGAGGAAGAAAGAAAAGAAGGGGGAGAAATTGAGAGGAAAAGAAAAGGAAAAAGGACGTAGTTGTAGAAGAAAGTAAAGAAATGGGGGTTAAAAAGAAAAAGAAAGAAAAAGAGAAGGAGGAGAATGGAATAAAAGCTTTAGGGTCTGAATCGAACTAAGCTGGTTCAATTCAGAATTTCCCCTCTTAATTTCAGCTGCCAAAACGCACCTCTTTAGCCAAAACAATGTCGTTTCATTAAATGGGAAAACAAAAAAAATGAAAGTGAAAAACGCGTGAAAAGAGAAGGCAAAACGCAGGAAGGGGTACGAAACGCAACTGAAGCTTGTGTTTTGACAATGAAACAAAACAGGAAGGGAGAAACGAAAATGGGGACAGAAACTGAGAACGAGATAGAAAGGAAGAAAGGGAAAGAGAGAGAGAGAGGGGGGAAAGGAAGATGAAAGCTGTGAGGGTGGCAGATAGTGACGGCAAGTCAGGCGGCTGTCGAGCGCGGGAGAAGAACCCTGTCGGCTGCAGCAAAGGAATTAGGCACGAGAGGCACTCCTTCAAAAGGCTTTCTGGAGAGAGCTTTTGAGGGGGGAGTTTTCGAAAATCAAAAGAAAAATTAAAAGAGAAACTGGGAGGTTTCTTCAAAGATTTTTTGGAGGGTTCTTTTGTTTTTAGTTTGTAAATTTGTAATATGAGGATTTCTGGGGTAGGGATTTCAATCGCGAACTCCCTAGTGTTCTCAAAAACAATCAGAATTCCTATTCGAAAATAAATTTGAAATTCGGAATATCAATTCGAAATCCCATTCTAAACTTAGCAGAAAACTAGTTTTCGGAGAAGTAAACTAACTACCAACTTTGTATTGTAAGGCCATGTGCTGCTGTCATTTTATGCTTCAAATTGTTACTGTTTAAGCAATTTTCAGTTCTTACTTTCTAAATATCAAAACCTTCCTTTCTGTTTTAAGTTTGGTTTAAACCATTGTTGTTGTTCTCCCAATTCTGTCTAAAAGGTTTCCGCCATTTCCTTGTAAGAAAATTAGATTTTTAGGCAGTTAAACATGTTACTGTTGCTGCATGTTTGCAGCCTTATAACGTTTTTGAATCTTGAAAATATCTATATTCCCTAGTGGTCATGTTGATGCATGTTTGCTGCTGATGTTGTTTGCTGTACGTCTACACTATTTTTGTTTTCCTTTGTACTTGGATTTCGAGTTAAACCCAACTTTGCTTACTTGAATTTTTTTTCAATGAACATGATTCCGGCAGCCAAGAAAACTTCAATTTGGGTTCTATGTTCCTTATTCTTGTGTTTCTCAAATGTGGATTTGGTTTTCAATTTCGAAGTCTTGCTAGTCTGAAATTTGAGTTCTAAAATTGGTAGGTAAACTATTGCACCGGATATTTTCGTGTCAAATTGTCACTACTTCTCCTTAAGATATTACTGTTTGCCAAAATATGGTTGTTGCTACCTACCGTTGTTATCAACGCTTGTTATTGTCGTCAATTTTTTTTTTTAAGCTCTCAAGATTCGGCATTTTTTTCTCCACATTTGTCAAAATTGTTGATGTTTCTTTTCGTTTGGGGAACAGTTTTAGGGATAATCTGAAATAACTTTAAATGCTTCTATGTAGTGTAATCAAACTGTTTGGTGATGCTATGAACTTTGTTGGTAGTTTTGGTTTGAATGAGGACTGTTTCAATAAAGTAGGCAGATTTGTGGTCCGTTTTTGGATATTCTTGCATGTAGGGACTATGTTGAAAGTTTTCCGTAGGGAGGGCCTATTTTATAATTTTTCGAATGTTCTAGGGACAGAGTTTAATGTTTTGATGTGTTTAAGGGCTGTTGTGCAAATTCTGCGTGTTTAGGTACCGTTGTGGCAATGTTACATGTCTTAGGGATTGCTTGCATAATTGTTATGTTTGTAAATGTTTGTATGTTTAGGTGATAATTTGTAATCAAAGCATGATTAAAGGCAGTTTTGTAATATTGGCATGACACAAGGACTTAAATGTAAATTAGCATATTTCATGATTCTCTTTTGATAGTTTTGCATGTTAGGGTTTTGATGACGGCCCAATTCGGGCGGACGACTTTTCCGATTTTAATTAAACCGAAAAACTTAAGATTTTGATTTTTGAAAAACAAGTGATAAAATATTTTTTGGATGATTGCCGAACTAGTCGGTCTTAAAATTTTAGAGTCGCCACCCTTCGGGAA
>CANUEY010078849.1:0-15125 GCA_948099555.1 Croton setiger
TATATATATATATATATAACAATATATTTTACAGTGTCATACTTATACATTATTTAAAATTTCGGGTTGCTTTCCTCGCTCCCTTCCTATATTCGATGGTTGTATATAATTTAATATTAAATCTTTAATTTTCTTCATTTATATTTCATATGAAATGCATGACTTAATATTTATTCTCTTTTTATTAATTATATTTCTAAAAATATTTTTATTTCATTTGAATTACAATTTTTGACATACGTTTACTATATTTTAAAATATTTAATAATACTTTGTATGTTTAATATTAAACTAACTTTATCATATATTAATTGTATTTAACAACATTTATAATAATTTAGTTCAATTAATTGACCAATTAGTCCAATTTATAAAATAAATTCTAAATTAAGCCCAAAAGGACTCAATTGCATAAGTTTTAAAGTTTCCAAGGTTTCAATTGATGTCTGACAGTAAGTTCAGAGGTTAATTGTTAAGAAATCACAGAGATCACTGCAAATCAAAAACACGCAGCGAATTTCGATTTCATCGTAGGATCCATGTGATCCATTTAATTCGATGAAAAGGAATCAAAAACTAACTTTTTTTATGATTTGAAATCATGCTTCCGTCTGGAGTGCTAGCTCGTTGAATGGCAATTAAGTGACATCCAAATTGTCTTTTCAAGATTATAAGGATTTCACGTTTTCTCTCTTTCTTTCCCACGCGTTTTCTGTGTATAGATCTCTCGAACCTTTTTTTCTGAATAAAATGCTATCTTATATAGCATTTTAATTTCCAATTCGAAATTGGATAGGAAACGAAAGACACAATCTATATCTGGATTCCATTTATTACTAATATTAACATTATCAAACAACAACAACAATAATTTATTATTATTATATGTGACCGATAGACTTATATTAATCAGTAGTAGGTTCAATTTCTATCAAGCGTACAAATCATAATTGGCCTTTAGCAAGACATATGGTTACCCAATTAATATAAGGTTGGTTTGTCCAATTAAGCCTAATAATAGTATATGCATTAACCCCTTTGTCACACGATATCTAGTTTGAATATAAGTCATGGTCAAAGTTATACTTATATTATCCAAACTTATGATTACTCGATTCTCCAAGTAGACTGATAAAATAAACGAGATTGATCACACTATCAATTCATTTGAACACGGTCATGCATTTTAAAGTCTCACTCATCGAGGGGTCTAGAAGATATCTCTCTCATAGAGAGGGACCAATTCTATCTTGATTGCTCGATATCCTCTACATGATTTTTATCGTGTTTGATCATAACTTTTATGATTATCCAGTTACGGATAACGTTTGATTATGTCAAAACGTAACAGTCCTCATGTTGGAAACTATGATAATCTCAAGTCAAAGGATTAATTCATAACTATCATGACGAGATTCATTTATGAAACTAATCCATGTAGTCATCTCAAGATGGACCTATCCAATACTCTGTTCTCTAATAAGTATCCACTAGGCAATGCCCGACCAGCCTTTGGAGTCCCAGTCTTTAACCTTGTAGTTTTTGGCTCAACCTCCTCTGATCCTACTCTCTTCTTTGTCCCTTTTCCATTTTCTCTTTCATTTTTGCCTTTTTCCTTTCATTCTGCCTTTCTTTCTTTCTTTCTTTCATTATTCACTTGTTTATGTTTTTCTTTCAATTTTTGTTTTGGACTGTTTAAAGAGGGGGACAGAAGCTGAAACGATGGCACTCAAGGGATGAGGCTGACCTTGATTTTGAATCGAACCAGACTAGTCCGATTCAAAACAAAACGGTTTGGTTTCGACCAAGACTGACTTGACTCCCAAGAATTAGGTTCGATTCGGATCAACCTGATTTGGCTCTAGGTCCAAAATTAATTTGATGCATTTTAATAGGCCCGTTTCAGTTAAAAATTAATTATTAAAAATTAATTTAATTAAAAAAAATTTATGTGGATCGAAAATATTGAAAATTACAAAAAAGGTTGGGAATCAGTTTTAAAATTTGATTTTTAGAAAAAACTATAAAATTTGTAAAAATCTAAGAGTTAGTTTGCTTAGAAACTCAAAAACTTTAAAGTTTGGATTGTGGTATCATCATTGGACATTTTTCGGGGCAGAAAATCAAGTGTAAACAATCAGATTTGTTTTATTGAAAAAAAAAAGAATATTTAAACATTGATTGAGTATTTTCTCCAAAGAAATTATAGAAAAATAAATTTCATAGAAAGTATACTTTTTTTACATAAAAAATTAGATGATAATAACAACTAAACAAATTGAATATTTTCTTGCTTATTGAGAACTTATAGTTTATTCATCAAATTTACCCAAATGAAATTTGGTGATTGTAAAGCTAATTAATATAGTCTCATAGAATTGAGAAGATGTGTCATGAGCAAGCTTGACCCAAATGAATACAATACAAGAGATCCATGTTTGATATGAGAAGCTCATCTATCACATCATGAATGGTCCCCTAATCAAAAATAATAAAATAAAAATGGTACAAATATAAGATATTTGTGTATGAAAGGAAGTGAGAATATTAGATTATAGAGGGACCCAATAAGACCACCTGAACATGGCATCCAATGCACCGCACCTTGTATACTAAATCAAATTCATTTTAGTACAATTAATCAATGAGCTTTGGTACAATTATTCAAAACCCATTTGGATATGACACTACCTTCAACTATATATGCATTGCATTTACATTTGCTCCAAACTCTTTTGATCCTTAAAGATATTGTCATGTCCAAGTTATTGCCAACTTGCGGTTAGGAGTATGGTCTTATGATTGCAAATACCTAGTTGAATTTGAATGTTTAATTATCTACATCTAATTATGAACATTTTTAGTAAATATTGTATATGAATTTTCAGTGGCTGTAAGTTGGTTTCCAAGTACCCGATGTTTGAATATTTTGACTATAGACTTAAATGGGTTTTCAATTTAATAATTTGCGTCTGTTAAGTACTGCTAATTATTTAATTTAGTGTATAAAAAAAATTTTAGTATTAAGAATGAGGAGATTCAAACTCTATTTATAATTCAAACTCTACTTATATATATTTTAAAGTTTGAACATTATAATGTAATGTACCCTAGTTTTTGCATATGAGACGTGCTGAACCAGATTGGAAGTGGGAGCCATCTATTATTGGATACAATAGGTGTATAAAAAGATTTTTAGTTGATTGATTAATATTACACAAATGTAATAAAAAAAATTACAAGTAAATATGATGTTTTAGCAACATGGATTTTAGCAGTAAACTGAGTTGTAACTTTGGATTATTGGTTGGTTAGCTTGGATTGTGATTTATTGTATTAAAGTATACAATTAATTTACCAACATGATACAAAAGGTATAATTATAGGGTACAATCAACATACTGATATACAAGCGGCTAATTTTATTTGGAAGTTTAATTTTTTTTTTTTAAATTAAAGAAATTTCATTTTTTTTTTTGAAATTGGAGGTGGTGGGATTCGAAATCTAATTTATTACATGGGTCGTAAATGCAAATTTGATTGGTTATAATTGTATACTATTTTTTCAATAGACAAAAAGTTTACAATTGGCTTATATATACTATATAGTGTTATTTCTAAATTAAATTAATTTTAGAGGATGTTTATTGTAATGATCTATAGTTGGGGTAGTAGAGGAGTAAATTTAGTGAGAAATTTCAAAAGTGGTTTAGAGGTCGAAATATGGAAGTAACTAATAGTATTTGATTTAGGATATTGGTTGATCAACTCCTAGATTATTCAATTCGATAGTGTAAAAATGTCACAAGCATGCCTCAAACTAGCAACCTAAGAGGTTGCAGTTGCAGGCCATGCACAAGGTTTTCCACTTAACCACTGCAGAATTATGATTTTTTTTATATATATTTTACGTACATTTGGGGTGGCTACTGCACTGCCTGCCCCGCCCTTTATCTGTCCTGCATGATTTTATCAGATTTGTTGGACCGCGCTTGTCTACTCAAAATTCAAGTCAGACATTATGTTTGTTTTATTTTTTAATGCATATTTCGGTCTCATAATTCAATTAACTTTCTTTTTTTTCTATATCGTTGATCTCAAATTTTTGCTATGTATAATTACTTCCCTCTATTCTAGCAATAAACTATTATGTACTTATTGGGTTCTTGTACTTGGACTTTTATTGATAATTTTATTTTCTAATAACAATTATTATTAAATTTCCACTTATCTCCAAAATCATATATCACTTGTTACAAAAATAGAAAATATTTGCCCATATTTACCAATTTTTTTTTATTAGAATAGTGTCTAAAGTACATGTTTGATGCTTCAATGTTGTGCATTTTGCACATGTTACTCCATGATGTTTGATGCTCAATGCGGTTGATCACCAGGACTAGCATGTACGGCCAGCCAAATAATAACCCAATAAAATGATGACATTATCATCCTATGTGTATTACTAATCTGAGTCATTATCCTAGGTTGTTAAAAAACCCAATTAACCCCTCGCTAATATCAATACTGTCCTTGGGTTTTACCCAAATCAGCTCATCTTCAAAATATGAATTTGATATGTGAAACTAATCATTATTCACAGAATAACCCATCAATGAAATTAAGACAAATCCCATTTATTTTTATTTAGAAATTTTCCATTTAAAAGCTGTTCAAGTCAAAACCCCATTATTAAGCAAAAGCAAGCAGGTTACTATTCACAGTATTTTTTGTCGGGTGAAGGTGAAAAAAGATATCCCTCCTCTTTCTCTTCCCACTATATTTTTCTTACCCTCCATGTTTTTTATTTTGACAATATAAGCAAAACTCATATTTTGACCAAAAAAAAATATATCTTTGTTTTGCAGAAGATTGAGTCCTATGTCAACATAGAATAGGAAAGTTCCAAACTTTCAGAAAAAAAAAAAATAGGACAAACTCAAAAACGAAAATTCAAGATTTTGAAAGTAAGTGTGGCTGTTGGGTGATACATAATCAATGGAGGCTGGCTATGGCTATCGGAGAAGAAGAAGAAATATTTTTGGGTAAACTGAGGGCTACTTAGGGGAGGGGTTAATTGGGCCTTTTTACAATTTAAAATAGGATGACATATAGCATCATTTACAAGTTATTATTTGGCTCGTGGGACATGGTGGCTTTCCGGCCAGTTACATGTGCAAAATGCACCACATTGAGCATTAAGCATGAACTTCAGATACTATTCTAATAAAAAAAAATGTGAGACACAAAATTAAAAAAATTAATAAAGTTTAAACATCAAATTTATCAATTTCTTAAAAAAACACCTATAATCATCTCATCTTTTGATTGATATGATATGGCAAGAAAATTCCAACTTTGATATTATAAATATATCCAAAATAATATTCAAATACTAGAATTTTGTACTGTTTTGCAGGAACCTCAGAACTATAAAGATGCAGTACAGTATGAGCATTGGAGGCATGCTATGGCATTAAAATTGGAGGCTTTGCAACTTAATAATACTTGGACTGTAGTGGATTTACCTCAAAGGAAGACACCTATTGGCTGTAAGTGGGTGTACAAAGTGAAGTTGAAATCAAATGGCACTTTGGAAAGGCATAAAGCCAGATTGCTTGCTAAAAGTTATACATAGGTAAAAGGACTAGACTAGACTATTTGGTAGCACTACATGGATTACAAATGTAGCCTGGTCAAGTTTGTAAACTGTAGGATAGTTTGTATGGTCTTAAGCAAGCTAATAAATAGTGGTTCTTTAGATTAACCACTTTTCTGCACAATAAAGAGTATAATTAATCACAATCTGATTATTCTTTATTTGTCAAGAAAACAAATGATTCTTTTATAGCTTTATTAGTTTATATAGATGATTTTGGCTGGAGATTCATTGGCAGAATTTAAAAGAGTAAAGTCTCTTTTGAATGATGAGTTTAAAATCAAAGATTTGGTAGCACTCAAGTTTTTCCTTGGTTTAAAGGTTTCTAGGTCAAAAACAGGATTGCATATTTGTCAAAGAAAATATGCTCTTGAATTACTTGAAGAAACAAGTTTCCTGGGTAGCAAATCAGTTAATTCTCCTATGGCTTACGATAATAATCTCAATGCCAATACAGGAGAAGTGTTGTTTGGCAATACTGTGTACAGGAAGTTGATAGGAAAATTGCTTTATCTAACTACTACAAGGCCAGATATTCAATATTCAGTGAATTTTCTCAGTCAGTTCTTAGCTAAACCTTCTTCAGGTCATTTGCAGGCAGTACATCGTGTTAAAAGATATGTAAAGCAAGAACCAGGCCTTGGTCTCTTTTTCCCTTCTAATTCTCCTTTTCATATTTCTGCCTTCAGTTATTCAGATTGGACAGGTTGTTTGGACTGACGTAAATCCATTACTGGCTATTCTGTTTATTTTTGTCAATCTCTTATTAGTTGGCATTCAGAGAAGCAAACTACAGTGGTACATTCTTCTATTGAAGCAGAATATAGGGCCTTAGTTGCTGTTACTTGTGAGTTGCAATGGATACATTATTTGCTTTGTGACTTGGGATTGCATTATCCACAACCAATAAGTATCTATTGTTATAATGCTTTTACACTACAAATAGCAGTCAATCTTATGTTTCATGAGCGTATCAAGCATATTGAGATTGATTGTCATCTGGTTCGAGAACATGTTACTCAGAATAAATATCAAGCATATTGAGATTGATTGTCATCTGGTTCGAGAACATGTTACTCAGAATAAAATTCACTTGTTACTTGTAAAATCTGTTCATCAGTTAGCAGATGTTTATACTAAACCATTGTCACCCCAGTTCTTTAAGGTTTCTATATCCAAGTTGGGCAAGTTTAATCTCTATGCTCCAGCTTGTTGGGGGGAAGGGGGTAGGGGGTAACAGAGCTTCAACGGAATGAAAATGGAGATGAAGCTCAGAAACAGAGTACAACGAAAGAGAGAGTTTAAGCTGGAGGAGAAGAGATTGTGTTTTTAAGTTGCAGAGATTTAGTCATGCGGCGTCATATTGAAACAACCAACACAATGTTGTTTTTAGCCTTCTTCGTGTCTTCTTCTTTAAGTTTTCTTCTTCTCTGTATCGTTAATTTTCCAAATTGAAGTCTATTAGAATCATATGGCCTTTCTGTTATATTTTAGTTAATAATGTTTTAGACTATATAAATAAACTTGATCATAGTGTGTAGTTGTAATTTTTCTTATAGGAAATTAAATTAGTAATATTTTCTCTCAATTTGTTTCTCTCTAAAACTGAGAACATTCTATTTAGTGTGAATCGAACATTTATGGGTGGAATCCGCTCTAGCTGACAACCTTTGTTCGTGCTTAGATGAATTCATCATCACTAATTCCTGACTATTATGCAATTTATTCTTATTTTTGGCCATATTTGAATTTCAAAACTTTCTTAAGCTATGCAATGATTATTTGATGTAGCCACTTGTTTAATATTGGGTCTACAACTTGTCTTTGTGTTCAGTGAGATTTTTTTTAATCTTTGATAAAAAAAAATAGCGATTATAGACATTTTATGTCTAAAAACCTATTGAGACGAAAGACCGATATATCATTCACTGGAAGTTGAAAAATTGGATTGAGAAATCAAAATCATTAACTAGGCTATATCATATCATACTTAATACTAAAAGTTGTTTTTATCAATGAATAAAATGGAAATTTCTTTTTTTTTTTCTTGTAAATTAATTTAGTTATTTGAAATTTTGATCAATAGATTTAATAATTTCACACATTGTAATAATGTTGGTTGAAGCTAAAAGTTAGGCAATCCATTGAATTGTTCTTAGTATTATAGTAGAGTAGAATGTACAAATCCTATGTTTTGTGCCTACTTTCTTCACTGCCAAACAATTTAATAGAAAATTATAATTCCATTAAAACAAATACGACCATTAGAATAATTGTACATAAAATTCATGTAAACAAATAATTATTGTTCATCCTTAATAATTTATTGTGCATATTTATGTTTATACTATTAACTTGCTATTTATAAATATTGATTTTTTCTTCCTAAACGATTCATTAATTTGTGAAGTTAAAATGTATGAGAACCAGCAGAAATTTTATTTAATTTAGGCTACTAGCGTAAGTGAAGCAACCAAGTCGTTGTAGTATAGTGGTGAGTATTCCCGCCTGTCACGCGGGTGACCCGGGTTCGATCCCCGGCAACGGCGATTATAATTTTTCTTCATCAGCCCTTGTTTTACCATAATTTTACTAATTAAACTCGTACTTGCAGCAAAGTCCCAATAAAATTGAATGACTAAAATGAAAAATATCGATTACTCATAAATTTTATGGGTTGGACTTTTATAAGGACGCGTAGACGTTTTTTTTTTTTTTAAAAAATTTATCAAATCAAATTTTAAATTTGTATATATTTAGTTTAGACATTAATTTGAAATTTATAATTTTTTTGGAAAAAAAAATTACTCATAAATTTTATGGGTGGGATTTTTATAAGGACGCGTGGATGCTTGTTTTTTTTTTTTTAATTTTTTTATCAAATCAAATTTTAAATTTGTATGTATTTTCGAGATTAATTTTAAAAATTTGCAATTTATAAATTCCGATCTACATAAAATAAATAGAACTGCGAGCTCTAAAACTAATGTCAAGACTATACATAGATAATTTATCATTTAGTTTAGAAAAAATAAAAAAAATCTCGTCCGCATATAAGGAACTTTGTATAGTAGCCTTTTCCAATTTTTATTTACTGTAACTTGCAAATTTATTAATTTATATAAATATCTTTTTTGGAAATATTATACTCTATAAGATAATTAATTAAAAGATGTATATGATTTTTTTTTTTTTTGAGATGTGTTAAATTCATTATATTGAAATAGTATTTAATCTATAAATTCTAACTAAATGTAATGTAGTAGAAGATAAACGAACAATGTAATTCGTAAAAGACGAATTAAAAATCATAATTTTAGTAAATCCACATATCTAATATTTAGATTAAGAGGCTAATCCTGCTCCTACCCAAAAAATCTCTAAAACTAAACTAACCATAGAATGAATTCGTACATCTTAATAAAGTGTATATAGCCATAAACTAATTCAAGCACAAACTTCTGTTCTCGTTCTTGTTGTTGGTGCAATAACGAACAGAGATTCCAAATCCGGTGGTTGAAAATATCCGTCTTTAGGCGGTGGGGTCGTCTCCTTCAAGCAAACTGATTTCTTCTTTTTCGGTGCCGGCGGACAGGTGAACGCCGCCGGTATTCGTGACTCGCAGCGTCTTGGTGTCATGCAAGCTTCATGTTCCGATTCCATGCGCTTCTTCTGAAACAAGCTTTTTGCTTAAAAAAAAGAAAGGAATCTGTAATCAGAAGTAGAAAGGAAGCTAATGTTAAATTTGGGATAATATGATAAAGAGAGAATATATAGTGTGTAATTAGATTTAACATTGGCGCCAGCTTGCTTCGTTTGACTGATCTAATCGTGTACTGGAAGCAACTTTCGCCAGGCTTACGTGGAACCCGCTTTATGAGGACTAGGAGTTATTTTTAATTCCCTCTGGCCTAAACTAAACTAAAAATTCAACACATCATTAAACAAGAAGTGAAACGTGAAAAGGGTAGATTACGTGGCACGTGGGCCTAACATGGCGAAGAAGACTGCATCATGTGTGAGAGTGTTTGGATTCCAACTACGTCGTTTTCATTGAGAAGAACGTCACGGAAGAGGAGTTAGGTTAGGTAACCCACCCCCACGTGGCAGAGTGAAAACAACATCGGACACGTTTTTGTTTGAATTTTTAAATTGGAGAATATTTGCAAACCGAATGAAAATTAGAATCATAATATAAGAAAGGATAATTATTCTAAAAAAAATTATTATTAATTAGTCCATGTTAAATAATGAAAAAAAATTACAATATTTTATCAGTAATTTAATAAATTTATTATATCTATTATTAATTATTATAATCATCATTAATATAAAATTTAAATATAAATAAATTAATTGTTACAAACGATAAAAAGTTTTTAGAGATGAAATATAATTAACTTAAAAATTTAAAATTCAACAAAATGACAGACAGCCTATAGCTTTGTTCATATTATAAGTAATTAATTCTTTTTTATAATTAATTTATTTTTATAAAACACTACTCAAACCTTTAAAAACTAAATAAAACTCTACATCATTAAATATCATAAAATTAGTATTCATCATCAAACTACTAAACTAATCATTGTTATTAAACACGTTCTAATTGATAATTATAAAAAATAAAATGAATCATCAAAGTAGGTTGGGCTTTATTCTTGGACTTCATCAAAAGAAGATTGGGCTATTTTTTGGGCTCCTAATTTACTATCCTTTTGGGCTTTTGAATATATTCCACCATTACCTCTCTCTTCATCTGGTAAGAGAGAGAGAGAGAGACTGGAAAAAAAAAACAAAATAGGATGCATTATTTTTAAATTTTGTAAGAATTGAAAAAGGATTTTATGATTATATAAGGGGACTATACCAAAGGACTAGCCTGCCTTTTGTAGTTTTAAACAAAAGAAAAGAAAATAATTTTTTTTTTTAGCTTAGCACTTACTGATCCATTTTTCCGTTGTTGCCATCGTGCTTTAAAACTCAGACTGAAAACAGCCTGAAAACTTCACAAATATTTGAAAACAAATCGACAATGAAGGAAAGGAAGAAACAATGGTGATGAAGCAAGTTTCGTTCGTTTATCTTCCCTTGTTTTTTGTCATTTTGTGAAGCGGCGCATTTCGTTCGGTGGGGCGATTTGAAACAGAAGAAACAAGCAGAAGATTCAAATAGTTAAAAATATCAAAATAATAAAACTCAAATCGATAAAACAATTGGTTCTTCTTCATCTTTTTCATGTGCCTGTGATGTTGCAACTGGTTTTTTTCCTTTGACTCTTTCGATCATCTTCATCAACCAAGCAGGTCGTCTTTTGTTAAATGCAATGTGTCCCATTGTGACACCAAATACTGCTCCAAATGGATATCCGGTGAAAATAGATTTCCATCCGAAACCATTTTCATCTGATCTTGAATCTTCTCCATGATTTTCCCCAGAAATACATGTCTTTTGCAGTGGAAATCCACAAAGTTTTGTATTCCCTTCATATGAGCTATTTTCAAAAGTTTCAAACTGTTTTCCTCTAGGTATTATTCCTTCTAGTTGATTATATTCAACACGAAATACTGCAAGGAACGTCAAATCTACCAATTGCTCTGGAATCCTTCCGGTAAGATTATTATAAGAGATGTCTAATGCTTCCAAATTGGTGAGATTCCCTATTGACGGTTCAATCTTACCCGTCAAAGTATTATGAGAAAGATTGAGTTGCTTGAGCGATTTAAGCTTTCCGATCGACTTTGGAATATTTCCTCTGAATTTATTACCTGATGAATCAATGGTTGTAACAAGTGTATGGATCTTCACCAGCTCAACTTCAAATCCTTTCAATGTCAAGCTCACAGAATAATCATAAGTGTAATTTGGTGCTGTCATATATGCCATATCTTGATCAACATTCATCATAGCTTTGAAATTGTTGAAATACTCCCAAGGTAAAGGTCCGCTAAACATGTTATCTGAAAGGTCGAAAACTCGCATTTTAGGGAATGAATAACTGGCACTGGTCTCATAACCATCCACCAATCCATGGAGTTTATTAGATTGTAGCATCAGAATTTGCAATCCTTGAAGAGATTGTAGAAAATAAGGGAATGTGTCATCTATCTCATTGTTGCCTAAATCTAAAATTTCTAAATCTTTACAATCAGACATAGATGATGGGATTTTCCCTTGGAGTTGGTTGCTATTGAGATTCAAATATCTCAAGTTACTGCATCCTGAAAAGTTTTGAGGGATAATTCCATTGAAATTGTTCATACCCAAATGTATTACTAAAAGCCTATTGCTCAAGTTCCCCAAGCACTGTGGAATATGACCACTAAAATTGTTGTTCGACAAGTCAAGAATCTCTAGTGATTTCAACTTGCAAATTTCCGAAGGAATTTCTCCTCCCATTTTGTTGTTTGCTACAAGAACGAGACCCAAATACTCCAATTTGTAAATTGACCTTGGAATCGAGCCATGCAAATTGTTGTGGTTCAAATCAAGGTACAACAATCTAGAAAGCATGCCGACATTTGAAGGAATCGGACCGCTCAAATGATTATTTGATAAAATCAAATACGATAGGCTAGAAATGTTTCCTAAATCGGAAGGAATGAGATCACTCAATTGATTATCTGATAAATCCAAGTATAAAATTACACCCTCCAAGAGATAGTGCTTGTAAAAACTTTAGATTTTCAAAAAATTGATTTTCCAAATATATTGGAATTTTAGTAGAAGAAAGAGATAAAGAATGGAGTGATGAACTCCAATTTGACATTGGCAAAGAGCCAACAATTCCTTCATTCAGTGATAAATCAAGGACTTGGAGTCTTGGTTTCTGAATTATATTATCCAAAAAATTTCCATTCAATCCACAATATGTGAGTTTCAGAGATGATAAAGAAGAAGAAAGATTGGCTAAGGACTTAATTGGAACAAAAGACAAGTTTGCACCACTCAAATCTAATTCTTGCAAGTTAGTTAAGTTATGGAAAAGCTTGGCAAAACTAGTTGTTCCTTGTACAATCAAACCATTGTTCAAGGACAGATCAAAAGAAACCAAATTAGATAACTGACCGATTTCCAAAGGAATTTGACCTTCAAAATATGACTCTTTTAGATTAAGGTGTGTCAAACTGGACAAATTGGCGAACTGTGATGGAATTTCGGAGCCAAAAAAATAATTACCAGATAAATCTAGCTTTTGAAGATGACTAAGGGAGAAAAGAGAATTGTTGGGATAAAACTTACCGGAAAGTTTACTATAAGAGAGGTTAAGCTCAGTAACGAAACCAGTGTCCAAGTCACAGTTCACACCATCCCACAAGCAGCAATCTGTACCATTTGTCCATGAAATTGTTTTGGGATATGCATTTAATACAAAATGGGAAGTGGATGTATCAATGGATAAGGAGTTTTTGAATTGGAGCAAGGCTTGGCTCTGGTCAATCTGGCAAGCTACTGGTTGGGAGTGTGAAAGAGAAGGAAAATGAAGGAGAAATGAAATGAACATTATTAAGCAGCTAAAACCCATGATTGTGTGTTTGGTTTTGCATAATCTAGTCTCAGTTAAGTTTATTTAAATACAAGTGATTCTGTGATTGAATAATTGCCATTAGCTAGTGGACAAAACATTATATTAATCATATAATGGGTTACGTTACATTACTTTAAGCCATTTATGACAGATTATAAAATAAAATGTAAATTTATTCTTAGTGGAAAAAGGAAATTGATCCACTTCTAAGCTCAAGTTAGATATTCACACTTTCTTGTATATAACTAACCAAGTTTAAAAAAATTTCGTCCAATTTATTTCTAATCTACTTATTTATTCATGTTTGTAATACAAAATTTAAATTTGTAATTTGTTATTTTTAAAATGGAATAAAAGTTTGTTATTAATTTTTTTATTTTGTTGGTTTTAGTGCACAGAAGGTCTTATGCTAATAGTTGAATTAAACTACTAATACAAGGTGTTTGATGCTATTAAGTGGAGAATAATTGAAAGGGATAACATTTTTAATAAAGAGAAGAGACGCAAATCTAGAGAATGAGGAGCACAGCAATCCAGACTTATTAGTATTACTATCACTTTTACATGCACACCTAAAAGGGAGATGAAGTGCTGGGAAATGGGAATTTAATTTTAGTGGTGATGAATCACAATATTTATCCTCTATTATTTCATTGTAAATTTTGAATATTTCTGAATAATAATCACTTAAGAATTATGTTGCTCGTTATTTTTTTATGTAATAAATTAATTTACATTTGTTAATTCTTCCATTTCAAGTCATTTTTATATTAAATATGATTTAGATTGTTAATCCTTATAATTTGAATTTGCTCTATAATGATTTATTGTAAATTATAATATTATTCAATATATTAAATATTCTGTTTCTTACTGGACATTATTTTAAACTAATAATATGTCTATAGATTTTTAAATTTAAAATTAAATACTATTATTTTATGTCTATCTTCATAAATATTTAAATTTAAAATTAATATATCATAATATTATTTGTTTGTCGTCCTCGTCTTCTTCTTCTCTTCCTTTTACAATTTTAAACCAAAAAAATATATTTGGGTCCCTATCATTTTTTTATAATTAACATTTATATTCCAATCTTTTATACCAATCATTTGTAGATTCCTAACTTATAGTTTTGTTAAATACTTAGTCCTTCCATAAAAACATTTTTCTATTAATTGTTTTTAACTATATTACGTTTAAATGTTGATTTTATAGAAGATACCGCTAATAGACCGGATTTGTAACTTTCAAATCAATGAATATTTGTCTTGTATGAAATAAATTGATGCTAATAATGTAATGTCATCAATTGAATTCAAGATCTGCACATAAAAAATGGCAGTAAGGCAGGTTTTTTCAATTTCATACTAAACCGTCCCGTTTTGACTTGCATGAATAGTAAAAAAAAAGTAATGTAGTACATCTAGCTGCTTCTAATTATCCTTTGTAGGACGGAGTGAGAAAAATAGATAAACGATTAATTTTAATTTGGAATAAGGGATAATAAATAGGGATTTGATTGTTGATCTATTCTAAACGCAATGTATTAAACAAAAGCAACTTTTTGGGATTTTTTGCAGTGTGTTGGTTGTTAAAATTAAATCGGTAAAATCTTAATATTGCACCCGATTTTTAGAACCAATTTTAAGATTTTACAATAAATTTTGAGATTGTACTTCAATTTTAGCCGATTTAGATTTTACATGAGATTTTACTTGGTTTGTTGAGTAATATCATAAAATCTTAAGATTTTACGAGTTTAATTACCGATTTCACAATCTTATTAAATAAAAATCCGTGGGTCCTTATCTGTTATGGGAGGGGTGGGTAATGTTTTTTTTTTTTTTTTTTTTTTTTTTTTTTTTTTTGGGGGACGGGCGAAAATAATAAGCAAAAAAAAAATGGGAAAAGGGGTGGGTGGTTGGTAATTTT
>CANUEY010078944.1:0-14921 GCA_948099555.1 Croton setiger
ACTATCTCGGTTATATAACTATCTCTGTTATACAAATAACATATCCATATAACAAACTTTACCATATAAACACTTCCAATATATAGACATCTCTGTATGCATGAAGTGCTATATGTCATGATTTTCCTTTTTATTAAATGGTTGTGATTATCGACTCAGTGATTTGCCCCGGGAATTTCACCCATATCAAACCTGTAGCTGGATCTAGCGGTTGAGCGAGACACCGGAATACCGTAGGTCACACAACTCAACCCAAAACATATAAGAGGAAGACCGGAATTAACCATCGGCCAAACCTCTGCCTGTATCAAATATGAGGAAGACCGGAATTAACCATCGGCCAAACCTTCCTGTAACAATACGAGGAAGACCGGAATTAACCATTGGTCAAACCTCCCTATAGATCCGAAGATCAACTGTGGATATAGGACCCGTAGGTCTCTGTTTCATTGTATTGATTACATATATGATATTATGTTTGGCTGAAATAACTTCAATTAAAAAAATTAAAAAATTAATTGGTATATCAACGATATTTTAACATTTTTAATAAAAATTTGTTGTTTCACTTAAACCTAATGTTATATTTAATCAGAACAAATAAACAATTAAAACTTTTTTTCCGTAAATAATTTTTTTTCAAATACGTAGATAATTTCAAAACCACAAAAATAAAATTATAAATTAAATTAAAATATAAGGATAAAATTGTAATTTTTTATTAGAAAAAAATGATGTAAATTTAATGGAAAAAAATTGAATGAATAATGTATTTTATTTTCTAAAAAAATAAAATGAAATTGGAACTATCTTGGGAGTGGAGTAGCTGATTTGTAGCATTACCTTGCATGAACAGAAAATAAGAAATGAAGTCTACTCTTTCTCTTGGTCTTTTGACAAACACAAAAATATCTGCTTTCTTCCTCTGACTTTGGATTTCCTTTGGTCTCTGGTTTATAAAATTATGAACAATCACAGGCAAAGAATCGGGGAGGTAACAAGGGCATTTGAGAATGGTCAAAATGGAGATGTCGTTTTGGGTTTAGATGGTGGGACCACCTCCACTGTCTGTGTCTGCGTGCCTTTCCTCCCTTTCTCAGAAACCCTTTCTTCTTCTCCTCCTATTCCTATTCTTTCTCGTGCTGTTGCTGGTTGCTCCAATCATAATAGCACAGGAGGTAAACATTTTCCCTTCTTTTTCTTTTCCTCTTTTAGTTGCTTTTGTGATGTGGGTTCCTTTGGATTTTTTGTTTTTGTATTTATTTGATGAAATTGTTTAACAGGAAGCTATAAACATAGTTCAATTTCAAAGTGATATAAATAGCCGGAAGTTGAAATAGATTTAAAATTTTTGCTCAACCATCAATTCAATTATAGTAGATGTCTGTTGAAATTTTAGGCTTTACTAGGTCTCTCTTGTTTGTCAACTTCAATATCCAGTCTAGGTTGAATTCTGAAGATTCCAAGTTGGCTTGTGATCCCCCTTCTTGATTGTTCATTCTATTCATTTTGCGAAGAGCTATCCTGCCTTTGTGGATGTGATGGGTTATTCTTGTTGTAACTAACTGTCCTATAAATTGGTCAAAATTTTTCGATTGCACTAGCATCCTTTTGTATATTGTAGCTTTGCTAATGCTTAAGGAGTGCCCAGTCATCAAGTTGATTTTGTTCATCGGAAAATGATTTGGATTTTATGTAACTATTTACTTATGGATATACGTGTTACGCATTTTCTTGTAATAACCACTTTGCATTACTTTCTTATAATGTTGTCATTTTATCGAGAATGAAAAAAATAAGCAATGAAGAAAGAAAAAAATGTTAATTAACTTTTTTAATTTTGTAGTTCTTGTTCATGTTTGATATTCTACAGAATCTTCTGCCAGGGATACATTAGAAGATGTCATGGCAGAGGCACTTTCAAAGGCAGGTTCAAATATATCTGCAGTTCGTGCTGTATGCTTGGGCATCTCTGGTGTAAACCATCCAACAGATCAAGAAAGGATTCTAAGTTGGCTAAGGTTTGCTATTTTGAAATTTATTTTGGTAGATTCTCTTTCTAGCTCTAATAAAAATTTATTCAAAGATTCCAGACCAAAAGTAGAATGTGTCTAGCAATTTGGATGCAAAACTTTTTAATTTTCAGTTTTACGTTGACTAAGAGCCAAATCTAAAAAACCCTCTGTTGGAGACTAACCCTTCTCTATGGGATGTCTGCTTCTACATCAGCTACACTCTAGTGAATTAGATATGTGTCCTAATATTTTTTGTCTCTTTTGTAGATCTTTTCTTCCCAATACAAATTTATAATAATATTATTCAATTCCTTTCTGTGTCCTCCAACCATTTCTTCTATACTGTTTTAGTTTCATTGCACAAAACTTCTCAAAATCATAAGCAGTTATTAATTTTAGTCTGCACTCTGCACTTCTTTGTTCACAAAGTAGTCATGATCTTACAGGCTCAGATACATTTAGGGTATGTGTCTATAATATAAATATGGCAGAATTGGACTTTCTTGTTGTGAATACTTAAACTTTGAGGCCTAGAAAACTGTTTTTTCCGGACTGCAAACAGTCAAGCCAGATCAAAGGTCGTCAGTAAACTGCACCGAAAGTATATCATCATGATACTTAAACGTTTGGAAAATTGTGAGGATCATAGAAATGGCCTCGGAAAAGTCATCGGAGTCTCGGAGGGTCTCAAAAATTTGTTAGAACGAAAAATCGGAAAAAGCTAGCTCCAGGGCGCCTCCGGCCGCCCTTCTAGGGCGTCTCTAGCCGCCCTCCGAGGCACCCTAGACCGCTTTCAACCCGTTTTTCACTATAAATAGCCCCCTGGAAGACCTTTTCAAGGACACATTGATTTGTGTTGACAGACGCTCTTTTCTCCCTTTTCGCTCCTTGCGATTCTTTACTACTTCTTGCATTTTTCTTGCTGCATTGCATTGTTCTGCTGTTTGGCTCATATCATAATTAATCAAAAACCTTAAAGTTGAAGTCCAAATCAAACTGAAGCTACAAAGCGGTCGACGACTACAACAGGTTTGTGCTAAACCCTAACCTTATCAATTCAAGTATTCATAACATTTCGCATTGCACATTTTTGGCACCAAGTGCCCACCTAAAATCACTTTTGGTACCAAGTGCGCATCAAATCAATCTTTTAGTACCAAGGGCCCATCAAATCAATCTTTTAATACCAAGTGCCCATCAAATCAATCTTTTGGTATCAAGTGCCCATCAAATCAATCTTTTGGCACTAAGTGCCCGATTAAATCAATCTTTTGGCAGCAAGTGCGCATCAAATTAATCTTTTGGCACCAAGTGCGCATCAAATCAATTTTTTGGCACTAAGTGCCTATCAAATCAATCTTTTGGCACCAAATGTCCATCAAATCAATCTTTTGGCACCAAGTGCCCTACAATCAATATTTTGGCACTAAGTGCCCACCTTAAGTTAATCTTTTGGTATCAAGTGCCCAATTAAATCAATTTTGGCACTAAGTACCCCTTAAATCAACTCTTTTGGTACAAAGTGCCCACTTCAATCAATCTTTTTTGACACTAAGTGTCCTCCACAAGCATACACACACATGCATTAAGCATTCCTCCTACACGCCTTTAAATAGACTTTCTCAAACTCCATTGACCTTGATCTCTTATAAAAATGAGAGTAGGTAGGCATATGTGGGATCTAACTCCAAATAATTGGTCAACCCTTCTATAAACTCCTTGTTTGCACCCTGCATTACATACACAAATCATGGTTAGTCAAATAGGCATGACATAGTCTCCAAATTTTTACCGGGTTTGCAAATCAGTGCTTATAATCAATTGAACTAATTAATCTAGAATTAGGTTTGTTATTAAAATCTGAGTCATCTAGGGTTCTTTCTTAATTTTCCCTAATAAAAAAAATAAACTAAGGGGGGACTCTACACACACCCGAGTGAACATTCCCTCATTCGTGTGATGGCGGGCCCAGGGTTCACACATGTTCTCTAATAGAATGTCTGTCTAACATTGAAAAAGAAAAACTTGAAATCCAAATGCAAAGTAATTTGAAATGAGAAAGAGTACCAAAGGAAACAAAAAAAGAAACCTTAGTTGACAGCCACATGACATGGTTTCTCAACTTGGAAGAAGAGAACTATTAAAGGATAAATCCTCCCTGTTAGTACTTCAAATGGATCATCAATCTCCTTTGTGGTTTTTTAGTATGTAACTTACGAGTGTGTTAGTACTTCCAATGGATAATCAATCTCCTTTTTGGTTTTTAGTATATAACTTACGAGTTTTGGCATAATATTTATTTGATTTGGACTATGCATGGCTGATTTTTAATTGACTATTATTCTTAATTTCTTTTATGGTCACTAGGACTTTGTTATGGAATTTTATTATAGAGTTGGTATGGTGTTTTCTACTGTTGCATATTTTTTTTCTAGTACATTTTATAAATGTTGTTCAAATTATTATATTTTTCGTTTTTATAGTTTGACTATCTATATTTTTTATCTTGACTCAATTCCCCCCTCCATGTCCAACATTTTTTAAGGTGCTGCATCCCTGTCCTGTGTCTGTATCCGTGTCCCATGTTCATGGAACATAGGTGGTAGTAATCTCAAGAACTCAATGTGGATAAAGTTATCTTGCCTGCATGCTTACACAAACACAATAGAAAGCACCATTTCTGAATTGTGATTAGATCTCTAAGGATATAGGCTCTTTCCATTCAAAACTGCTCAACCATCTGCTGAAGCTTCATGTGAACAATAAATTTTTATTTTTTTGTTAAAGAGCGGTTGTTGTTTCTATTTGCTACTTTATAGATGGGAGAGATATATGAAGTTGAAATATCTTCTGTTTCTGTGTAAGTGTTCTTATTTAGAATATTTTCCCCCACTGCTGCAGACACCATAATTAACTGTTAGCCCTTTAGATATCCTTGTCCTTTTTTTTTTTTGCACATGTTGTTGTATTATTCATGGTGTTTATTCAATGCTGAATCTGCCAACTTGATTTTCTCAGGAAAATATTCCCCAGTCATGTGAAGTTCTACGTCCACAATGATGCTGTGGCTGCTCTAGCTAGTGGGACCATGGGAAAGCTTCATGGCTGTGTTTTAATTGCTGGTACAGGTTGCATTTCTTATGGCATAGCTCAAGATGGTAGAGAAGCTCGGGCTTCGGGTGCAGGGCCTGTCTTAGGTGATTGGGGAAGGTAATCACTTCATTCTTGGAGTGTTTTACATTTTAGTTCCATGGTCATATAATTGACAGTGGGATATTGATTTCTTAATCTGTTCGTAACATTCAAATATTTGTTGCCTTTAGTTTCCAGAGAATAATAATGATTCTCCAACTCCTATGTGATTCTAATAATGGCAGTTATTTTACTTTCCTCATTATTATGTCACTGTGTGTGCATCAATACTCCTAAAAACAATATATGAGTCTAGAAAACAATGATCTGGTTCAAAAATATTTTACAAAAAATTGAAGTTATGACACACATATTAAAGTTGAGTCTTTGAGAAGGCAAAGCAGGACTAACAAGTTCAAGGTACCCCTTTTACCAATATTTTTGTCAAAACTAGGCATCAATGAGAAGATTTGGTATCCTTTTGCACTTACATAGCAACAAATATTTAGCAAGTAAACCATACTATACTGAATAATGAGGCTCAATATATATATAAGTCTTAATTTTAAACATGATGGAAAATACAAGGAGATGAGTGATTTTGATGGCTGCAATTGGATTCCTTGCTCGTGTGCTTGCAATTGAGGTTGATGTTTGAAGGAAACTTTCTCGGGCATTGATGGAAAAATTATTTGTGCTTGTATTCTCTGTTTATCATATTATCTCTTTTCTTTCTCTAAAAGTTCAGAATACTTAAAGATTGGATTTATTGCTTCATTATTTAATTCTTCTAAACTTTTTTAGTGATTGAAAACTAACTTTGTTCCTTGTTGTACATTGGAAATGCAAGTTTTCTTTTACCTTTTGACTTGTTCTTAGTTAATTTTATGGAATATTTTATTCTTATTTCACATATGAATTGACATTCTCCATTTTCGTAATTTTAGCTATCAGTGCGGCATACTTTTTTATCTCTCACGTTTTCTGATTGAGTTGACATGAATCCTTATGAGTACCAAGATTGATTTAGTTAGCCCAAATAGTTTTGGCTGTATTGAAATTTGATTTACTTGGTGGGATGATTCTTATTAAGGAATTAGTATGTGTTGTAACTTGCAGTGGTTATGGGATAGCTGCACAGGCTTTAACTGCAGTTGTAAGAGCTCATGATGGTCGTGGTCCTCAAACAATTCTTACTGACAAAATTCTGAAGGCACTTGATCTTTCTTCAGCTGAGGAACTTATTGGGTACCAATTTTGATATTTATATCTCTCTAGTTGTCAAGTTTCCATTAATGGTTTGATTTGGATTGGAACATTCTTTTCTATTTAAAAGAAGAAGTTACAGGTCCTCAGGTTGCTCCCTGAGTATGGATTTGGCTTTTCAGGTGGACGTATGCAGATCCATCTTGGGCAAGGATTGCGGCCCTTGTTCCGGAAGTTGTGTCTTGCGCTGAAGCTTCCGATGAAGTTGCCAATAAGATATTATTCTATGCAGTTCAGGAGTTAGCTTTAAGTGTAAAAGCTGTTATACAGAAACTTGGTTTATGTGGTGAAGGTTTGGATTCATCTCACTCATTTCTGATACTTGATTCACTTTTAAAATCTATTAAGTCTGGCCTCATCTATAGCAATGAGCGTAAAAAGAGATTTCAAGAACATTAGTTTTGTGTTTCAGACAAAAACGCTTCTTTCCCCGTTGTTATGGTTGGCGGTGTCCTAGAATCGAATAAGACTTGGGATATTGGCAAAGAAGTCATCAAGTGCATCCAAAATCAATTCGCGGGGGCTTTTCCGGTCAGACCACAGGTTAAGACCAGCTTTTTCTTCTTTATTCTTTAGATTTCAGATTACAATATGATTAGAGTTTTTTTTTTTTTTTTTTTTTTGGTCTAAAATTTTCTTATCAGGTTGAACCAGCTGTAGGGGCAGCTTTGCTTGCTTTGAATTTCTTCATGAAAGAATCTACAGAAAACGGACACAGCTGATTCTTTACTTATTTTACACATTTCAAGAAATAAATTCGAAGTGCATTGGAGGAGTTATATAAGAGTTTCTAACTGTGGAATTGATAGCACTTTTTTTTTTTTTTGTTATTACTTCTCCCCTCACATCTCATGTTCATTGGTGGTTATTGCCATGAATGGTAAAAGTAGTTGAAATGACTAAAAAAAAACTATACATTATAAATCAAATAAATAGAAAGCTTGATACAGAGGAAAAAGAATGATATATTTTGTATCGTCGTACTTAACCTATAGGATCAAACGCGTCTAAAGCCTGTAACTTTGTTGAGATAAAAGCTCCAGAACTGATATACACAAACAAAAGAGGAGAACAATGAGGTATTCTTGTTCAAATTTTTCTTACATATCGAACCAAAATACAGATGTCTCTAGTATCTTGTACCATGAACTTGTTGCGTAAGACCATCGAACAGTTTAGACCATCGAACAGTTTAAGGCAAGTTACTTAGAGACCGCAACTGTAACAATAGAAACTGTGTAGCTAGTTGAGGCGATGTCGGTAATTTGGGACCACGACCTTCAATCAAACTGGTTTAACAGATTCTCCGCTTAGTTCTCTTCTAACAAGCTTTAGAATTTCCATGATCTGTTCAAAGTGGTATTAAAAGTAAAAACCACAACCAGAATAATGCAGTAGTGTAATCAACAAAAGAGAAGCATCTTACCCCAGGATAGTGTTTCAATATCGGAGAATAATGGTCAAGTGCTATGTATATCTTTTCGAGTAGGCTAAGAAGCACATCCACCTCATCACCTAAAAGATCAACCTGAGATTCAAGAATTAAAAGAAAAAAATACATTTAACAAGTTGGATATTAAATTGACAAAAATATTCACAAGCATTTGATCAGCATATTAATCTCCTTGACCTTCTACTTACATTTAAGTTTTGTATTAGATAGATACATTATCAGAATTCACAAAAAGATCAAGCTAGATTCTAGGATTTGCTTCTCCTTTAAAAGCTATTAATCCTCGCGGAAGCAGAATGATTGATTATCATTTTCATTCCGGTACATCATGTCATTAAACCGTATTTTTCCCAGCAAATATCAAAACCCTATTTACTTAATCAATTACAAATGTAAAAATATTGTAAGGTTTTATCTAGCAGTCTAATTCCAAAAGGAGCTAAACCAATAAAAATGACTTCAAAAACAAAGTAAACAAGAATAGGAAACCTACAAGCTATATTGACATTAAACACAACGAAAAGCCATGGAATAAGTTCTCTTGAAGAAGTCAAACTGTAAGTTCCCAACGACCTCATCTCTTGCTGTGGGACCACTGATTTCAAACAATCCATAATATAATAAACAAAACATGTAACTGTAGCATCACAGCAAATTCCTTGGGTGTAGATGATCGGATACCATTTGAGATCACAACAAAAGAATAAGTGAGACACTTATTTCAAGATAGAGGGAGTAATTTCTGCATACCTCAGCTTCAGCCTTTTGAAGATCAGAACACCTCCTTTCAAGCCTCTGCTCGTACATAAACTCCATTCTTTTAAGTGTGTTAACTTTCTGAATGAGAGAACTCAATTGAGAGCACAAATTTTCCAACCTGTAAATAATGCCATGGGAAGGTTATTGTTTACATCAATAAACTTAAATCTGAAAGTCCCTTCAAAGGTTCTTTAGTTGAAAGATGAGAGAACACAAAGATTGATATCTAAGCAAAGATTTATTCATTACAGCAGCACTAAATGGTGCACTTCACATGGAAACAAACACAATTCTAAGAAACTTGGAAGACCATGAAGGGCAGTGGAGAAATAAAATAGACCAAGAGGCCTCAATGATAAGGCAGCACAACTGAAATATCAAAAACAGAATGTAGAAATGCAACATGCACACAAAATATTGGCACTTTCTCAAGTCAAGTAAGCAGAAAGCAGAAAAATGAAAATCCAGGGCAAGAACCTGATTGCTAAAAAGGAACTCTCATCGACTGAGAGCAGCCTGAATCAGTATTGCCTGAAATATTGTGAATCATGGGACATTGGTGAAATATTACGTTATTATCCATGCAATTATTTCCTTGGCAAACCCACATTCAGAAATAGAGAAAAATTTTGTAATGGAGTTAACTCAAGTCAATACTAGCATGTGGGGCTGAACATAAAATGGACCTGCTAAGTCTTTTTTTGGAAATATGAGTTCTCAAAATCCAAACCAGGATGGTGCAGTTTAGTTTTGAACACCCGTACTAGCAAGTATATAATATGCAACACATTTACGATTTGAACGAAAAACCAGCAGCAATCTATCATACATGCCTATGCCATATTCCAAACAATAAACCCAAGACAGAATGTTCATACTTCATAAATGAGAAAAAAGGTCAAAGAAGTACATATAAAATTCTCAAAATTAGGAATTGAACAAAACAAATTGAAAAGGAAAAAAAAAAATCTCTCATATAACTTAGATATAGTGAAATCTGTAAAACAGGAACAGAGACTTATGCACAAGTTGGGTTAGCATGTCAGAAACCAGAGGCAACCTATTCCTAAAAAACTTAGCTTTCCAGTCCAAGTACCACATCCGAAAACAGAACCTACAGTTTCATGTACTTGTATTTCAACACCATAGAAAACTCTTATAAAATCATTTCAAAAGGTGGCATTACATACCTAGAGCTATTCCAGAAAATAAATTCAGTTGCTCTGTGTTCAAAATTAGAAAATTCTTTCAATAATGCTTGGACAAGCTCAATGGTATAATTCATCTGCTTCCCTTGTTCTCTTTCTCTTGCTTCAACCAATGATAAATTCTTATGCTGCTCTTGGAAAATAGAAATAAACTTAGTTTTCTCCTCTTTCAAATTGGATATCTCTGCTTGGGCTGTCTCAATTGTCTCCCAGGCCTTAACCAAATCACCTTTAACAACATGTAATTCTGCATTCTGCTGAGCTGTCTGACCCCTTAACTTCTCAAGCTCCTGAGAAGCTAATTCAAATCTTGCCTTCTCTTTTGCCAAAGCATCTAGTGCTTCTTGAACCAAATCAGCCTTTTCATCAATCTTTTCCCTTAAGAAGAGCACTTGTTGCTCCACTTTTTCTTTCTCTGCAGTATTCAATCTCAATAACTTTTCCTTCTCCAAACTTTGCATCTGAAGGGATAGTCGAACTTTATTTTCATTTATATATTTCATGTTCATAGTACGTAATTTTTCCTCAGCTTCTTTCAAGGATTCTTTGAAAATAACTTCACATATTCTTTGTGCTATAGTAGACTCTATAACTGAATCTTCAATCCCTAAGTTGCCACTATGTTCTTCATTGTAAGCAGCTTCCTTTAAAATGCTCTGATAAATTCCCTGAAGGATTTCATACTCCATATCTAACTGTTCACTAAAGCCTTTCGTTTCTTCAACAACCTCTTTAAGGAGGAATTTGTATAGATCTTCACTGACTGAAGCTTCAATCTCTGCATCTTCCATTGCACACTTCAGATCTTTGTACATCCTAGATAAGTTTTCCTCAGCCAATGAGTGTGCAGTTATTTTCTCTTCAGCAACAGAAACTTGTGAGGAAAGGCGTTTAATTTCCTTCTTCCTATCAATTAGCAAGTCTCTGAGTTGGTGATTTTCAGAGCGAAGAGATTCCAATCTATCCTTCATATTATCAAGACAAACTCCATTGTTACTAAATGAAGGCAGTGTTTCATTTTCCATAAGGATGCCATCCAACTTTAGAATGATCTCCGGGATCTTTTTCTTCAATGTATCAAGCTCCATCTCCTTCACGACAGGAAAACTAGAAGGTCTTTCTTTCAACTTCAAGTACTCCCTCTTGAGAATGAAAAAGTCTTCAGTCATTTTATGCTCATTTAGCTCATAGTTTCTCTTCATTTTATTCATTTCCGACTTCAAATAATGAAATAATTCTTCCTTTGACATGTGCTTTAGTTGTGAATGATCCAAGCTTTCTGGAACAACACTTACTGACTC
The DNA here is from genome assembly GCA_948099555.1 of Croton setiger. Lineage (NCBI taxonomy): Eukaryota > Viridiplantae > Streptophyta > Magnoliopsida > Malpighiales > Euphorbiaceae > Croton > Croton setiger. The sequence goes on from CANUEY010078944.1 coordinate 11,135, forward strand.
ATCATGCTTGCCATTTCCCTCCCAAAGTGAAGGTGATGAAGCATGACTACACAAAACCTTTCGGTGCTCCAAGGACCCATGAGAAACCAAATGTCCACTTTCAGGAACACATAATGTTTTGGATATGGCATCTAATTCCTGACGCAACATCAAAATCTCTTTGATCTTTTCAAGCTGGTTTGTGCTTTTAAAACCATAAGATTGAGCATTTTGATCCCACAATTTTTGCTCAAACTCTTCTCGGAGACTTTGAATACAATTCTTTATCACCATTTCCTCAATTTCTGCTTGAAATTCTCTCTCATGTTGCCAGTCGAGAACCAATGACTTAGACATGCAAACCATATCTTTTGTTTGTGAGAATATAGACTCCAGAGTTTTTCTAAGACCATCAAGTGCCCTATCCACATCAATTAACTTGTCCATACCACTCAAACCTAACAATTCAGAACTTGAACCCTTTCTCCCAATCAAACTTGAACCCTTCTTCTCAATTGCACTTGAACTCTTTTTCCCTATAGAATCAACCCCTCTAATCTTATCAATTTCTTTGTTGAGCTTTTTAAACTGCTCATTAGCTGCAAATTTAAGGTTTCCCAAAGAACCTTGCAACCTGTCATACTCTATGAAGTTATGCACATTTTTAAGATGAAACGATTCTTTTAACTCTTCCAACTCTAACTCTTTCTTAGCAATCTGGTCCGCCGCCTCCTGCTGAATAGCACATACAATGCCTTTGATAACTGAGTCACTCACCATTCTGGAAACAGTCAGACGATCTGCGATATCCTGCCAATATAAGTCCAAATCATTGAGGATGTATGCACCCAAATTCTCACTCTCTTCAAGATTCTCACTCTGCATCAGTATACCACCATTACATGAGGCGGACATAGCATCCATGCAAGCTGAACCTTGCAAAACCTGTTGGCTCCCCATTCACTACCAACAAAATACAACCTCCACCGCCACGACACAAGTGACTAAGCAGAAGAGCAGGTAGAATTACCCATTAATTTGAACAAATAGCTTCAAATCATATGAAGTTACCATGCCAAATTCCAAACATCTGCCAAATTCCAAACATAACAAAAAGGGGAGTCGTCAACAGGCAACCTGGGAAATGAATAATCAGACTATCATGATGATAATGATTATAAGTTTATCTGCTAAATTTGTTAGCAGGTAAAATATGAAACACAAGTGGAGCTATCGGAGAGATATACAAAATTTCGAATTTTTAATTGTTGAACGTTTCATTTGACAACTGGATATTCTCAATACCACGTTTTGGGTCATATATCGGATGAGCTTGTGATGATGTGTGTTTTTCTAAAAAAAAAAAAAGAAAAACAAAAACAGGGGGAAGAATTCCATTCCTGCATTCTCAACAAGCCTCAAAACCAGGCAAGTAATAGTCCAATTAAACTAAAACTAAGTTTACAAACAGAAAGTTAAACTGGTTACCTTCACTTTCAATTTTTTTTTTTTAAAGAAAACAAATCAAGAAACTAAACAATTAAAATATTTTGTTTCATTCTTCCTCCATTTTCTCGATTAAAAAACTTTTAAGCTGAAAAGCAAGCTCAATTAACACTTCAAACAAAATAGCAAAACAAAACAAATGAAACACCAACAACAGAGAGCAAAGCTTCTAAAAGGAAATGAAACTTAGGAAAAAAAAAAAAAACTTACATGTTTTAGACGAGCAATCTGAGCATAAAAGCAATCAGGAAGCGACTGAAAATCCCACTACAACCGTTTAATTCAGTTTAAAAAACTGCTTCAAAACAAAGTTTCCATTTCTCATGGGTCTCTGCTGTGAGTCGTTTCATTTTCTTTTTCCTTTAGGGTTTTATTTATTTTGTGTGCTGAAAAATTTTTGTGCAGACAAATTTGGTGAGCGGGAGTAGAAAAAGAAAATACGTTGACCCTCAGAATACATTTTAATTACGGAGTTGCCATTTTGACTTTTGTTTGAATATCAAAATTTTGTTTTTTCTCATAAAAATTTTGGTTTATATCCATCAAATAAATTAAAATAAAAAAATGTATTATGTCATTTTATATATTATTATTATTATAGTAATATAATAAATCCTACTTTTCCGTATATTAATCCAGCTGGCAAGTATTTTAATGCCAGCTTTCAAATTAATGGACATTATTCTTGTTTTCATTTTGTTTTTGGTTTTTTTCATACCGAACTTCATTTCTTTTTCCACATTATCACATGCCTACCTTTTTTTTTAAAGCTTATTACAGAGTAATATATATATGTTGGGTGGATATTTAAAATAATTTTCTTGTATACTTTTTAAGGTCATGACATGATTAATTTATTAAATTTAGTATGCATATGAACTATACAATTATTTTCTAACTAATTTTCATTACTCCAGACATTATGCTTTAGAAAGTATATTTGGGAAAGAATGATTGAGGGTCGTTTTGTTTAGTTTTTTAATTAGGTGACAGTGGATAATTGTGTTTAAATTTAGGAGTAATTATTTATAGGTTTTTGAAATTTTGTATAATATATTTTGAGATTTTTTTATTTTAAAAATTGTATTAATAAGTCTTTCAAGTTTTAAGAATTGTACTATCAGGTCCATCCGTCCAAAAACGGCGTTAGTCAACTGAAAAAGTCAAACGATTTGAATTAAATTTTTAAAAAATGACAGAATTACCCTTTGATTTATTTGAATCGAACCGTACTAATTAAATCCAATCGTTAAATCAAATCCTTTCTTCTTTAAAATCAATAAAAAAAAAACTTCTTTCTTCTTTATCTCCTCCCATCGTTCCCTTTTTCTTCTCCTTCAAATCTAATGAAACAGACATCAAAGGTATACAAATCAGAAGTACCTTTAATCTTTAAATTGATATTCTTACAGAAAATTCAACCCTAATCCCTCTTAATTTCAAATTAATTTTGAAATTGAAAGGGGATTGTTCTTCAGAAAATAGAAAAGAAAAAGAATTTTAAGAATTTTTTGATTGTGCTCTCCAAAATTGCAGAATCATTTTCGCCCCTCCAGAATCGTCCCCTTTCTTCCAAAATTGCTTCTTCCTTTTTGTACGCAGACGCAAATTTGAGCATAGTTTATATATATTTTTTGGCAAATATATGTGCAAATTTTATTAGCTGAAATTCTACAGATTTTCACACAAGTTCAGCATATTTTTGAGTTAAAAAAAATGTAGAGATTTCTTGCCACCAAATACAAATTTTATAACAATATCTGCAAGTTTTTGAGTAAAAAAAATTGCAAAATGGAAGCCAAAATGTGCAAATTTTAGCATGTTTTTTAGTTAAAAAAAAAGGTGTAGAATTTAGGCCAAAATGTGCAGATTTTAGCACAACAATGTGCAACTTTTGAGTAAAAAAATATGCAGTATTGAGACCAACATTGTGCAGATTATAGTGCAATTTCTGCATGTTTGTGTAGCGTCCTCTCTTATACCTTACATTATAAAACATGTCATTTTTTTTTATAACATATATTGCCATTTTAATTATCATGTTAAACCTTATCATCATATAATAACTCAACATATAACATACATATACCAAATATTAAACACATATAATTATTCTTATTTACTTATATGCCATGTTACTTTACTATTTCAAGCTTAATAAACATATATATATACATGCCAAAATATAAACGTAATGCTATACAGGAATAGCATTAAACAAAGTCTATATGCAACTAGTACAGATGATGTGACGAGAGGAAGAGAGGCCTAGGCTTCAGCTGTACCGACCTGAGCTATAGAC
>CANUEY010079058.1:0-11331 GCA_948099555.1 Croton setiger
TGCAATTTGAAAAATAAAGTACGTCAATCAAATATTTTTGAAACTAGAAGGGATTTTTGAGAATTCATCTAAAACACGAAAAGGATTAAAAATTTAGGAAAATAATATTGGAAAGGAGGAAAGAGCGAACCGAAAAAGAATTTCGGCAATTCCGAATTTGGAGCCCTTGCTATCCTCAGATAATTTTGGGGGTACACAAATTGAGCGTCAACAACTTGATACCCCGCCTTCTATGAATTAGATGGTATCATATTGGAATCCAGAGAGGGTTATACTTGAATTTTCAGGATTAACCTCAAGGAGAGACTGATCCTTGGTGCTTCTAAGCTGGCTATAGTTATCCCCTTAGATGGTAATGATTTTATCCATGTAAGGGAATTTGACCTTTTGGTGTAAGGAAGAGGGTATGGCCTTGGCTTGGTGTATCCAAGGTCTTTTAAGGAGGAGATTGAAGCTAGTAGGGACATCAATGACTTGAAAAGGGATTTCCATTTTAGACGGCCTAATGGTGACTGTTAAAGTGACAACCCCTAAAATCTCTCTTCGGGTATTGTCATATGCTTTTACTATCTAGTTAGAAGGTGTGAAGTCAGAAACCTCCAGAACCAAATAGCTGGCTACCTTCAAAGGGCATACATTCAGAGCTGACCCATTATCAATGAGTACCATGGGTACAGTTTTGTCTCTGGTTTGGACTGTGATATATAAGGCTTCGTTGTGTTTGTCCTTATTTTCTAGGAGATCTTCATCTGAGAACCCAATATTTTGTGTTTTAGAAGCTTGGGTTAAATTAGCCACAAGTGTTTCCAGACTTACTTCAACCGATGTTTGGAGTTGGCTTAGCGCCTCGCAAAGAGCTTGGCGGTGAGGAAAAGATGAGGCTAAAAGTTCCCATATGGATACTCTTGCTTGGGTTTTCTTTAGTTGTGTTAGGACTGGGTCCTCTTTTGGTTCAGGGGTTCCTCCCCTTGGTTGGTTCGGGACTTTGTCCAAGATAATGGGTTCATACTGCATTCCACTTCGGGTTATGGCATCGACCTCTTCGGACAAGTATTCAGATCCAAGAAACAAATATTGTTCATTTCTAGGAAAAGCTTGAAAGGATCAAACAGTTCCTCTTGGGTGGTTATGGCATTTACCCCATGGTTGGGCAAAGGGTTGGTGTTGATGTTTGGTTTGGTTTTGGGTATAATTGACCCGTTGTCAACCAGATCTTAAATCTGCCTTTTAAGGGTCCAACAGGCTTCAGTTTTATGCCCATTTCCTTGGTGGAATTCACAATACTCATTGGTTTTGTAGTTTAGGGGTAATAGGTTGGGTGGTGGCCTTGCCTCCAATGGTTTGAGGTATCCAACCTTTACTTCTTCTCAGAAAACTAAAGTGATTGGCATCCCGAGATCGATGTAGTTTCTTCTGGGTTGATTATTGCTTAGGTTTAAAGGGTTGGTTGGAGTAATACTGGCCACTTCATTTATTTTGTTTGGTCTAGTGGGATTTGGTTTCTTGTACCTGGTTGATTCATCTTTGAGTTGACCCAACTGGATAAGGTCTTCCACTTTGGTGGCTGTAGCTATAAGTGATTGAAAGGTAGGTAAATATTGGGTTTGAATCTGTGATTGGTAAATAGGGAGAAGGTTTTTGATGATAATGTTGACCTGTTCTTGTTATGAAGGCTGATTAATCATTTGGGCAGCTTTTGCCTTCCATCTCGTAAGGAACGAAAAGAAGGGTTCATTGTTCTTTTGCTTGGCGGTTTCAAGTTCCCTTTGGGTCACATCCACCTCAATGTTATAACTATATTGAGTATTGAAGGCATTACAGATATCCTCCCAGGTTTTGATCTTGGATTTGTCCAGGGTTACAAACCATCTTAGGGCAGCACCAGTAAGGGATTGTTGGAAGAGTTGAGCTAGGAGCTCGGTACTTAAGCCGAAAGGGTTTAAAGCTCCCACATACATTTTCAGGTGGGTCTTAGGGCAAGAAGTCCCATCAAACTTGTCCATAATGGGCATCTTAAATTTGGTAGGCAGTCTGGCATCAGGAAATAGAGACAAGGAGTCCATATCCATAAGTTCTTTGTGGGTTTTTAAGGCAGTGATGGATCTTTCCAGAGCCTCAAGTTTTTCTCTCATCTTTTGAGACTCTGATTCAGGGGTCTTAGAGGGTTGGTCCTCCAGGTTAATGACAGGGGTAGTAGTGATAGGTTCCTTTCCGGAAGTTGAGGCTCATTTTGCCCCAATTCCTAATTCAGACAGTAAGGCAGCTTTCTGGTTTGCTAGGGCTTCAGTAATCATACCTTCCATTCTGAATTCCATTTGGGCATTAATCTCATCAACTTGTTCCTTCAATAGGGCTCTAATATCATCCAGAGAGGCCATTGGAGAAGGTGTAGGACTTGTTGGTGTCTCGGGAATAGATGTTGGCACTTGTGGGGTAAGTACTTGAACGGATAGAGGACAAAAGGTAGGTCTTTCTTCGTGTAGGGTATGGCAAAGGTATAAGATAAGAGGTAAGGTAGACTCTTTGTCCAAGTATGGCATTAGTCTTAGGTAATTCATTCCCATTCCCTTCCTTATTATTTCCTTTCTTCTTTTCTTATATTTTCTTTTCACTCTTGGTTTTACCTCTCCTTTTTTATTTCCCCCCTATTTATAGGTTGTATGTATGGTATGAATGCATGAATGCATACATCTTTCACGCCATAATTCATTTTAATGTCATAGGATGAACGCAAGGGTTTGATCAAGGGTATCCTAAGGGGAAGGTTCTAATTTGAATGAGAAAACTAAGTGGCTAATAAGGATCCTGGAATGCCTAGAGTAAGAATATACCTCGCCACATGTGAAACAGAGAGTTTCGCATGGTTCCAACAGTACAACTTACTCTTGGGCCCCCACTAAAAGGATTAGAAGTGGTTTTCGGCACCAAGGTGGGACACTTTCGTTGTCCGTTGACATCATCAAGGAGATGTGCCAATCAATCGCTACTCGCTATCCCGACTCACAAGAAGTTTTATAGAGAGAGAAGAAATTCATTTGAAATTCTTTTTTATGATTTTTGAAAAACTCATCATCATCATCATCATCAATTTTTGAAAACTATGCACATCAGATGCAAATGCAGTTTATTATTATTTTTTTATAAGTCCAAATCTTCTTCAAAACTTCTTTAGGAAAGAGCCCTTGTTTCCTGTGAAAAGGAGTTAGAGAAGAAATATGCAATGATATGAATGCAACGGTAACCTACACTTAACTTTAGTTAAGTTTTCCCCAACAGAGTTGCCAGATTGTGAACTCTTACCAGAAGGCCCCTCCCAGTCGCCAGGCCGATCCGCATGGGAAGTCGGTTGACCGGGGGTGTTCACTCGGGGTGAAGTGTGTGTGTAGAGTCGCCACTTAATTTATTTTGTTGAAAGGGAAAAATTAACATATTTCTAGGTAATGGCCCCAATGAATGAAATGCACTAGTCTTCAAACCTGAGGTGGATTCAGAGATTATGTCATGCATTCATATCCAATGATCTTTCTTCTAAATGTATGTCATGCAGGAATGAAGATTTGAACAAGTTATAGAAAAAGGGAGAGGGGAGACCTACTATTCGAGGTTATATCTCGAAGGTCAATGTAGTTCGAATTGCCTATTTAAAGGCGATGAAGGGGGTGTATGCATGTATGCATGCTATGGGTGTGTGAAAGTGAGTTTAGGCCTAGGGGCCAAAAAATGAGTTTATCGACATCCGTGGTCGAAATGTAGGCCTAGTGGCTGAAAAGGAGTTTATCGACGTCCGTGGTCGAAAATGGAGTGTATCGACATCCGTGGTCGAAAATGAAGTTTATCGACGTCCGTGGTCGAAAATGTGTGAAATTTAGGCGTAGTGGCCAAAAAAGAAGTTTTATGACTTCCGCGGCAAAAAATGTGATTTTGTTGGTTTAGTGACCGAAAAAAGGAGTTTTATGACTTCGTGGTAAAAAATGTGATTTTATTGGATTTTCACTGGGGAAGATTGATTTTTGGGCCTTTTGGCCGAAAGTATGTTTTTTGTGTGTTTCCGCTGGGGAAAAGGGGTTTTTATTAGGCCTTAGGGGGAAAATGTGATTTTTCAGTGTGGTGCTGCGGCCAAAAAAATATGTTTGTTTAGGCGTTGTAGCCAAAAAGTTATTCTAGCGGCGTTGTGGCCGAAATGTTTGATTTTGGTGGCGCAGCGGCCAAAATAAGTGATTACGATGGCATATTTTGCCAAAATGTGTGTTTATGAGATGCAAATGTCATGTATGCATGATTAATTATGAGATAAAAAAAAGAGTTAAATCAAAGAGACAAGATTTCGAAATATACCTGTGGCAGTTGGCGTGCTCTCCTTAGCTTCAATTTGATTTGGACTTATTTTTATGTGATTAATGTATGCAAATGCAAGTTATCAGAGAAATGCAATGCAGAAAGTAGTAAAGAATTTCCTTTGAGATGAAGAATCACCGTAGGCAAGAAAGGAGAAGAGAGCAGCTGTCAACACAGCTCAAGGTGTGAAGAAAATGATGGTTTTGGAGGGTATTTATAAGTGATTCTCAGCCAAAAAGTCAACAAAGGGCGGCTCGGACTGCCGTCGAGGGTGGCCGGGGCTGCCTTTAGAGGGCGGCCGGGGCGCCTTCCTTAGGCAGCCAGGCTGCCTTCCCTCCGCAACTCTCGCATTTTTCGTTCTGGAGCCTTTTAGGGACATTCCAGGACTCCAATGGCTATTCCGAGGGCATTTCTGTGACCCTCGTGAAATCCCGGACATTTCAAGTACCATGAAGGCGTACTTCCGACACTGTTTTACGAAAATTTCCAGTCCGGCTCGATTGTTCGCGGTCTGCGGAAATTCATTTTCCGGGCCTCAAAATTCGAGTATTCACAATTCCCAAGTTTGCTTGAAATTTCTTAGCACGACTCCTTGTCAAAAGATCATTTGGTAATGTCAAAGGATCTTTGTCAACCCTCTTGTTCGCATCAGTGTCCCAAAATCGGGTGGCGACTCAAAATCAATTTTTTAAGATCGACTAGTTTCGACATCACAATTTAAAATTGTTTTGTCACATTGTTTTTGGCAAAATCCAAATCCCTGAATTACCAACAACAGATGTCTTTGAGATTTTAATAAAAAAATATGTGTTATCTACTATGTGTTAAAAACTAAGTACTATTCACTTCTATTGAATTTATGTAAGGTGCTATTTATCTTAAAAGTCCTAATTATAAAAACACTTTATATTAGAACTCTATATTTTAAAACATAAAACTACAATACTTTTAAATAATCTACATTTTTATTTCTCCATTTTTTAAATAAATTTTTTTGTTTTTTTTAAACTTTTTTCCTTTTCTTAAAAAATAGCATTAATTTGTTAATTTCATTAGTAAAATGCTAGGATTACCCTTTAATTAACAATTTATAACGCTTAAAAGTTGTTATAATTTAAAAAAAAAAAGGAATATATGAAATGTAATTAACAATTTATAACGCTTAAAAATTGTTGTAATTTTACAAAAAAAAGGAATATATGAAAAACAACACATTGGTTGACCAAATAAAAGACAACAACCAATAGCAAACAGAAAAGTAGTAGTTAATGCCGTCATTTCTGAGCTTGGGCTGATGAGCCGTGATTATCACTAGTTAGCTATTGTTAGAACGAGACTCTTAATGCCAACAGCTTTGTCGATTAGTGGTCGTTTGTGGAGGAATCAGGACAAGCAATTGCGAAGCCAAATTTTCAACACTGCTTTCATTCTCTTCCGGCTATGATCTGTTCAAAAAAGAGTTATATTGTGACTCTTCTTATTGAGACATTCATTTTGGTATATGACATGTTTAATTTCTTGCATTTTTCGGCGATAAAAAAGTTACATCTAAATCTATTATTTGATTTTCTGATGAAATTAGGTGAAACCATAAGGAATTAATGGTATATGGTTTGTCACTATCTATCACTATTGATATATTGATATTTTTCAATCACCATAGGGTAGAGTTCTTAGGCAATTACTTTACAATTTAGAGAGATGTTGCAGTTTGGTCCTTAAACTTTAATTAGAAGGAAAAAAAGTTAAAATACTATTCGGTCATCATAAATTATTGTTTGGTCCTCAAATAGTAAAGGGTATTCTTGTCATTTGACTAAGGGAAATAAAGTAATAATGCCCATTTTTTAAGAGAAGGATAAAAAAGTTTATTTTGAAAAATAGATGAAAAAAATTATAAATTAAGAAAAAATACAAGAATGAAATTGTAATTTTTCCATTTTTTAATCAATGAAAACTTATCGTTAGGGTTGTTTATACACCGTAGACGACTGTCGTTTTCTACACTCCTACTCTTCTCAACTCTGTTAATAATATTCCATCAAGGAAACTCTGATAATTTTCATCTCAAAAGAAAAGAAACCTCTGTTAATAAGCAACATTTTCAAAAAATAAAGTATTGCAGACATGAAAATCTCCGTAGTCCTCAGAACTGAGTGTAGAACACTCTCAAAGCGTCCCTAATGATTTTGTTTTTCACGAGAAACCCATCTCTCTCTCTCTCTCTCCTTTATGCTTAGTTTTTGAATAGCCAGAGATAAAGCTCCAAGGTTTTAAAACCCCGGAATCTCAGCTGCTCTGCTGCCTAATGCTATTTCTTTCTACTCCCTTTTTATCTCCTTGAAGAATAAAAAAAGAAAAAAATCATGGGTGATGATCTCTGCTTCTTCTCTAAGGTCTGTTTACTATTTCAACTATCAATTGGGGTTCTCCCTCTCTTTTTTGTTTTACATATTACTGTTGAAAGGCATGGGTTTTACTTTTATCTATATGCTTGTCTGCAATTTTTTTTCCTTTACAAATTTGGAATAACACATATTGTGGGTTTTGTGATCTAATTTTCTTTTTATTACCCAACTTTTGTGGTTTGCTTTGAGTATTATTCATTCAAAAGAGCTGCTTTAGTTTAGGGGCAAGCTCGTTATCTGCTTATAGTTTGCATTTGTTTATTTCCATCAATACCCTTTTACTTATCTTCAACAATTCAGGGGCTGAATCCTAGCTTATCTCATAATAGTCTATAAAGGGTCTTGCTTTGTTTGCACCCATTTCACTTCTTATTGTGGTCTACTAAATTCTAACACATGGATATATTTCCTGAATTACAGGATGCTTTTGTGATAAAGAATCCTAAGAAGTTCCCCTTTGTGTTAAGAATGGTTGTTTTGGTTTTTGTAATGGTTTGTGGTGTCTATATATTGTCAATTTGTCTTAAGCAAATTGGTATTCGCAACAATCCAGGAATTTTGAGTATTGGAGTGATCGAAAAGACATGCCCGGAACCTATTGTAGAGCCTTGGGATATCCCCTATGTGCATTATCCACAACCCAAAACTTACAGTAGGTAAGCCAAAACATATGTGATTTTGCTTCAGAATTCTTTGTTTAGCTTTCTTAACTTTTGGCACATTTTAGGGCTGAATGTTCGTGCAATCCAGTGCGGTATTTTGCTATTCTATCAATGCAGAGATCCGGGAGTGGGTGGTTTGAGACTTTATTGAATAATCATACTAATATAAGCTCAAATGGAGAGATCTTCTCTGTAAAAGTAAGGAGGCGTAATGTTTCAACTATTGTTGAGACTTTGGACAACATTTACAATCTAGATTGGTTAAGTAGTGCTTCCAGGAATGAGTGCACAGGTGCAGTTGGCTTCAAGTGGATGCTTAATCAAGTGAGCAATGCTATTTATTCACGAATCCATTTTTTGTTTCTTATATCACTTATCAAAGCATCTGTTTTCTCCAAATTTTTGCATATATAAGTGCTTTATGTGATGCTCTGTATGTTACTGTATGCATTCTGCAAGTCATACATAATTTTTGATGTTAGGAGTCTAGTTGGGGTGATTGATCTCTCTATTTATGATAATAAGTTCCCCTGTTAGGAAAGATATAAAAAACTACCAGGCCTCTAAATTTGAAGTCTTACATATATTCATTCATCTTCTTTTATTGGTGACTAGCTCCTAATATGGCATTGAACTTATCACTACCTCTAGAGATCACATTCATATTATTATTGTTTCCTTTTTACAAAACAGTAAAGAAGGTGCCTACTGATTGGCTCCTCCTCCAAGATACATATTGAAAGTGCAGATGAGTCGATTATGTTTCTTCTAGTAATTTTAAGAGCCATTGTAGTCCGTGGCGAGATCTTAAACATGTTTTCCAGTTTTAAAGTGAGTTCATCACTCACCTCATCTCAGTTCCATTTTTCTGCATCCTTTAACATATGACGGGTTGATTGGAAGGAAGGAACTGATCTTCACTGTTGAAATATGTGGACTTAAAATACTATGCATTCACACACACAGACACATAGTGCATCTGCTGTCTAAGAAAATAACTGACATGCATTTTCATTGATTTACTGCTGAAATGTTACTGCACATAAATGACTTTTTTGTTGCAAGTTCTTCTGTACATGGAGACTTGCATCATCATATTTGAGATCTAGGACTGGAAGAATTCTTTATGTATTAGAGAACTGTTTGTTGAGTTTATGATGGAAAATGTTTTTGTATGGTACAAACTTTAAACTGGTTTGGTGATAATGTTGGATGTTTTGGTGCCTTGTGCGTGGAAGGTGATTGAAAATTCTCATAGACAAATCTCAGGTAGACCCTTTCGTAGAGAGAACCTTTTGGTTTTCTGTTATATTTAAGTAACTATTACTACTACTACTTTCTTGGATTTTGGGGTGTCGGGGTAAACTCTATGGTGCTCTTATTTTATGTGACTGACAATGAATTGAAGAAAAGAGCAAGCGAAGTCATTTCAACTCTCAAAAAAGTTTATTTGGTTTGTTACGATGGGAATTGTGGGAAATTGTTGGTATCTTTCTCATGGTTCAGAACTTAATTGAATTCTGTATCAACGGCGGCTAGTAATGACACCAATTCAACTGTATGATTTAAGAACATGTCTGATAAAATGTATGGGTCCTATGAATCACATTTGATGCAATAAACACATGGTTTAGAATCTGATTCCACAAGTTCTGTCATTGTTTGATGTGGAAGAGGGAGAGAAATGGGATGCCTGTGTTTTGCTTCACACACGGAATGAAGATAAAATACGAGTGGCTAAGGTTCAAACAAATTGTTCTTTTGTATGTAGCTTTTATTTTTTATTTAGTTTGATTTTAGAAGTTGCTGTCAAGCTATCTCTTATGGAATAAAACTTTAGTGGCTGTAGGAAATTTATTTTATTTCTTCCTATTTTTTTCCCCGTATTTCTCTTAGTTTTATACTGAACAAGGATAACAGTAAGGATCTTAGCATTTTCACTCCCTTTTCCTGACTTAACGAAAACAGGCTGAATATGCAACAGAATGGGTTCTTATTATATTTTCTTATATATTTCAACATATCCCTCAATTTTTTTTTTTTTTTTCTGTTGATGTAGGGTGTGTTGCAACATCCTGAAGAAATAGTAGAATATTTCAAAACCAGAGGTGTTTCAACTATTTTTCTGTTCAGGAGAAATCTGTTGCGCAGAATGATTTCAGTTCTAGCAAATTCATATGATCGCGAAGCTAAACCATTAAACGGGACTCATAAGTCCCATGTTCATTCACCTCATGAGGTCTCTCATTCTCTCTCTCTGTCTCATACAGCAAAAAGACACACACCTAAGCATGTCACAAGTTTTCTTACAATAATTGATGGTTTCACTTCAGGCGGAGATACTGGCTAGATACAAGCCTTCTATCAATGTAACATTGCTTATACCAGATATTGAGAAGGTTGAAGAGACAACTGCCAAAGCATTAAATTACTTCAAGAGTACCAGACACATGATTCTATATTACGAGGATATAGTGAGAAATCACACTGTAAGCAATATTTTTTTTTTATCAATGTGGATTTAAATATGGCATCTTTTCCACCTGTAACAATGAAGTTGTGCTTTCTTATGTTCCACAGAAATTATTGGAGGTTCAAGAGTTTTTAAAGGTTCCGTGGAGAGACCTTAGAAGTCGTCAAATAAAAATACATAAAGGTAATTTGTTTAACCAGATTGAAAATTTGAAGGAAGTTCAAGAGACCCTCAAAGGAACTCGTTATGAAAGCTTCTTGTATGGAGATTATCGGAGGTAAACATTCCTACAAATTGTACATAAGATCTTGTTATGCATTCTTTTTTTTTTTTTTTTTTTTTTTGTAGATGTTAGGAGCCAACAGGAATTACCGCCTGTTGAAGTTTTGGCTATTTCGGCATTTTGCATTATTTGCCCCACAATTTATATTCCATGATGTATCGTTCTCTCCCATCAGAGGAATTTCTTGTATTAGAAACTAGTTGATTTTAAAAGAATAGCAGTTTTATAGCTTCTTGGCCTACATGAAAGAATACTGGAGAATTGTAGTAATGTTCATTTCCTTTGAAATTTGAACTGTACTGCAATTTAAGAAATGATATTCCATTTCTTGGTTTGGTTTAGAGAGATTCAACATTGAGGTTCTGTGATTAGATAATTCGAACTTGTATTGACATGATTTATTTATTTGACAAGATATTGAAATTTGAAGTATGCTCAACTATTTATCTATATATGTGAGAATCGAGGGAGATTATTTGGTTTTGGCTAAAATATTGCATCAAAAGTTGATGCTAGAATATCTGGAATGTATAATTTCATAGTGAATATGGACATGCATTTAACAAGTGTTATGATAATGAAAAACTAGGTAAATATATTGGGTAATTTTCAGAAAGAGAAAAATCCTTAACCTAATTCTTATACTTCTGTTTGGAAAAATCACCCAAATTTTCATGGAAACATAATACCAGGTGCGGTTGAAACTACTAGACAAAACTTAGATTATTATCAAAAGATTTGAGTAAAAGCTTTCATGCAATAACTAACGGAAATGGTTGGACTCCATGGGTTGATTTCACCTGTCGTTTCTGAACTTTAGCCATTTTAACTGTCATTCTTAAATTTTGTTTTGTAACGATATTGTCCTTGTCTTTATATTAATTTAACTGATGGTCCTTCAACCAGCCAAGGGGTCAACCTGTAATTAAATTTTTTTGAAAAAATTTCTTTTAGGTCCTCAAAGTTTTAACAAATATACTCCCAAATCCTCATATTTTCAAATATATTTTTATTAATTCCAATTAAATAAAACTAAAAGGTTTTTGTATTTGTATTTGAATAGAAATTATATATTTTTCACCTATATTGTGAATATAATATATTGAAAATGTTAATAATTGCAAATAAAATATAATTCTTTTTTCAAAAGGCATGTTTATATATATATAT
>CANUEY010079076.1:0-13012 GCA_948099555.1 Croton setiger
CAAGAATATAACCATCTCAATTTGACTAATGCAATAGAAAATCAATCATTGGCAGAGAAGTCCCGTATCAAACAATCATCGCTCAAAGAAAGAAAAATTGAAGAACAGAAAGATTTGAAAGAGATACCTTGAAATGTCCTCGAATTTGATTCCAATCCAGAAGATGTTTTCCAATGTTTTCTTACAGGTACAAGCTTCGGAAACGAAGAACAAAAATAAAAAAAAATCTAAAATCCCATAACCTTAACTAATAAAATTTCTCCCCAATTTTACAATTTCAGAACCCTAAATCCCCAATTTTCCGAAGAAACTCTAAAATCTAATTTTTCAATTACAGAAGGCTTACTTCCCCTTTTTGATTTCCCTCTCTATTTCCTCAAACCCTAGAATTTTTTCAAAATACAGAAGAGATTCAAAAACCCTAAAATTCTGTGCTTACGAATTTTTTCTCTTGATTCTGTGCTCTCCCCCCTTTTTTTCCAATCCCCTTTGCTTTTGTAGCCACCGTTCCTTCCGTCTCCTTCGGCTTCGCGTCCCCATCTTTTAGTCTCCGTTGTCAAGTCTAACTCTTCCATTTGATTCTTTGATTCCTCTGCTCCTTCAATCTCGCATTTCTGTGCTTCAATTTCGACGACTGCCTCGTTCTTCCTCTCTTCTTTCGTCGTCTGTTTCTTTTCATTCTTATGTTTTGCTTTTATGTAATCACAAAACGACGCCGTTCCTTGTTTGGGTTTATGTATCTTGGTTTAATGAAGTGGCCGGATCCAGGAAATTGAAATTGAACCGAACCAATTTTGGTTCGGTTCACTCCTTTTTCATTTTCCCCCTTCTTTTTCCTTTAATTCCCTTTTCTACCCCTCTTCTTTCCTCTTATTCTCAATTTTATCTTTCCTTCCATCAAATTTTCCTATCTACCTTCAATTTCTTTCAATTACACCATTTCTCTTTTATTTTCTCCCCAATTTCATATTTTCTTCAATTTTCTCCCAAATTTCTCCTTTTCTCTTTTTTACACATTTTTTCTTTTTCTTCTTCTTTTTTTCTCTAATTCTTTTCTCTCTTTTATTTCTTCATCTTTTCTTCTTTTAATTTTTTTCCTTTTCTCAATTTTTTACAAAGTGAGGAAAAAATTAAAAATAAAAATAAATGTATTTTCTTTTTCTTTAAAAACTTTTCTTTCAAATTTTGGGGGTAAAAAATCGAGCGTCAACACACTTAGAAGAAGATAAAGAAAGAAATGAAAGAAATGTAACAATTGAGATAGAAAACTAAATGGATTCAGATATTTAGTGCAAAGAAAGAAGAAACAAAAATCAATTACTGAAATCAACTCAGAAACTTAATAAAATGAAATGTAAAAACTAATCACCAGATCATCAGTAGACATAAGCTCTGATACCATATTAAAGTTTGAGATTGAGATGTAACTGAGAAATTCAATCAAATTGTATTGGCAAAAATGATTCAAAACGATTACAAAAACTTTACAAGGATGAATGAATGAAAAATAGAGTAATTTACACTTATATATTGTAATCCTATATTTATACTACTGTGAATACTACATTCGGATTTGAACTACTAATTATAATATGTTTAATTAAATTTGTTGGACAGGTGAAACTGAGCTCTCTCCTTTTCCTTTTCGTAAGCAAAAGGCTTCTCTCCTCCTCATCTTTTTTACCATTAACACACGCCAAAAGCCTTCAATTCCCAAGCTTTCGATTGTCATTTTTCCTTTCTCTCAGATCCCCCTCCCTCTTTCGTTCAACTCTGTATCTTTCCATTTTTCCTTCGGATCAGTACCTAAGGGAGGGCTTGATCGTTTGCTCTCTCTCTCCTCTACCGCTAGGTGAATTGATCGAGAAGAGGGAAAAAAAATTCACTCTTTTTGTTTCTACTTTTCATCACATTATGCTTCTTTTTTAAAGAAACCATCAAAAGCTTCTTCTGGTTTCATTTTGTCTTTCATTTTTCCGAGTTTTGATTATTTTTTTTTTTAAAATTAAACATCAGTGTTTGAATTGAGGGGGGTTTAGCTTAGTTTGAATCGAACTATATTGGTTCAGTTTGGACTAGTTTGTTTTGGTTCAAGTAAAATATTCTTTTTAAAGAAAATTAATTAAAATTAATTACAACTAATTTCAACTAAAATCAATTTAAATTAATCAATTAAAAATAATTTTGCATGGACCGAAAACTAGAAAAATAGAGAAAATCCAAAAATAGGTCGGGACTCATCTTGAAAAAGGCGATTTTTAAAATGAGGTTAAAGAGTTTAAATAATTTAATTCGACAAAGAACTCTGTCTGACTAGAAATCTAGAAATCTTGCGGGCTTGGATTTTATCATCACTGGCATTTTTCGGGAACAAAAATCAAGCATCAACAATTTGCCCCCACTTTGATGTAAATTGTGCTTCACACAAATTTTCAGCAAAGTAAGGATTGACGTGAAGATAGGAATATTTACCTTGAGGTTTTGTTGGATATGCCACTACTTGGCTTTGCTACTTGACTTGTAGATTGTGCTTCGCACGAATTTTCATCAAAGTAACGTGACACGAAGATAGGAATACTTATCTTAAGGTTTCGCTAGATATGCCACTACTTGGCTTTGCTACTTGTCGACTTCGACTTCACAACACTGCGACTATCTTGTGTTTCCATTGCCCGAAACTTGATACCCATTTCTCCTTCGAGTATTGAAGGCCTCACCATCTCTAATTGAAAATGAATCCTCCACATTGCGATGAAGTCAGATTTCCATTGTCCGAATCTTGGTACCTATTTCTCTTTCTAGTATCGAAGGCCTCACCGCCTGTAATTGAAATGGCTCCTCTACATTACAATGAATTCAGCTTTTCATTTTGCAAATCCTGGTTAAGCTTTCTCACTCTTCATTGTTTGTCCTGCAAACATAACACAACTTCATAGGCAATTTTTCATTAAATTGACATTTTGCCTAGTTAGTATGGACGCTTTCCCTTAGCATACAAAATAAATTTTTCTTCAAAGTAAAAAGGAGTGTTTGGAAACAAAAATTCAATTATGCCCTCAAATCTCTTAATTTTGAAAAATTTTGTTCCTCAAGGAAAAATTAATTCTCCTGAAAGTTTATTCAAACTTCTACTTCAAACAGGCTTAAGCAAGGCATTTTTCTGAAATTTTCATTTTCATTCGCCATTCATTCTTTCAAAATTCTAAATTTTAGGCTTATTCAAGGAAATTTTTTTGTGATTCTGTCATTTTCCCAACATATTGTTTTAGAAGACTTACCTACTTATGTAGAGCCAATCCAGCTACTTGCTCCCCTGCATGGGCAAGCATCTGACGAAATCGATACGTGACCACACACTTCTCGTGGATTGGCTGTCCATTTGCTTTCTTTTCTTCTCTTGCTATCAATAGGCCCAGACCTTTTTTTAACCTCTGATGTTGCCAATGAAGGCTTCTAACGGTGCCACTATGGACTTTGGATACAATTTAAGCATGGAAACTTTGTGATCAATGCCATGGAGGAATTTTTTCGGTGTCATTAAGGACTTTCATCAGTACCATTGAGGATTTTGATTACAATCTCACCACGGATGTTTCGTGGTCAATGCCATAGAGGACTTTCATCGGTGCCATTGAGTACTTTAATCGGTACCATTGAGGACTTTGATTACAATCTCGCCACGGAGACTTTGCGATCAATGCAAATAGAGGAATTTTTTTAGTGCCAGTAAGGACTTTCATTGGTACCATAGAGGATTTTGATTATAATCTCATGACGGATGTGACAACCTTATACCTATATGCTTCATTTATTAAACAAGTCATATTTTTTTTTATGTATATACATGTATCATATTATTACGTCATTTACTATAATTTAAATAGTTGTTATATGCCTTATAATATATAACATATACTTTTATCAATACAGAAAGTCACAGTGTTATAATTACATAATATTCAACATCAACCTATACAACACAACTATACATGTAATGCAAAATGAGAAAGAGAAGTCCTAATTTTTAGCTGACCGACCTATGCAAAATAAGTGTGAAGTGCTACACTTCACGCTGTGAACTGACTCTGTCAGTTGCAGTCAAGAACCTGAAAACATAAATTTGCAATTTTGATGAGTGGTATACTCAGCAAGTATAAACTAAAATAATTTAAATCAAAAATAATCACAATTTCATAATAATGATCAATAACATCGATATGTATATGCTTATGTCATATGCTTTCATTTAATTTCGTTGTGACCCATCAAGTTAAGTACCACCCGAAAATTTCATATAACATATAACATATGACTAGTTAATATCAAGTTTATATATGATTGGGAGGTCTATTTATAAAATCATATATCGACCTATAGGTCCTGCTTGTAAAAATCATATAATGACCCGTGGGTCCGGCCTGTAAAATTTTGCAAATACAAGTCAAGATTGTCACAACTCATTTATTAAGTCCTGTATGAATGCTTTTGTATCACATTTATATAATCATATGCAATATCATCTCAAATTTCAATGTAATCAAATGATCGGGCTTCAGTACCGACCCAAACAAATAATCACATATAATAAATATCAATAAAGTCAATTGATTGAGTTTTAGTACCGATCCACACAAATAATCACATATAATAAATATCAATAAAATCAGTTGATCGGACTTCAGTACCGATCCAAACAAATAATCACATATAATAAATATCAAGAAAGTCAATTGATCGGGCTTTAGTACTGATCCAAACAAATAATCACATATAATAAATATCAATAAAGTCAATTGATCGGGCTTCAGTATCGATCAAACAAATAATCAAATATACTAAATAGTAATAAAGTCAATTGATCAGGTTTCAGTACCGATCCAAACAAATAATCACATATAATAACTCATTTCAATTAACATTTCTAAAGTTTATACTTACCTCTTAATCAGGACGGAAAGACCTCGGGTTGTTTCTCTCGTTCCCCTCCTATATTCGATAGTCCTATATAATTCAATATAAACCATTAATTTTCTTCATTTACATTTCATATGAAATAAAATGCATGATTTAATATTTATTCTATTTTTATCATATTAATCATATTTATAAAATATTTTTATTTCATTTGAATTTTAACTTCTGACATATGTTTACTATATTTAAAATATTTAATAAGACTATTTTTATTTAATATCAAACTCAATTTATCATATATTAATTATATTTAACATTATTTATCATAATTTAGCTTAATTAATTGACTAATTAGTCCAATTTATAAAATAAATTCTAAATTAAACCAAAAAGGACTCAATTGCATAAGTTTTAAAGTTTTCAGGGATTCAATTGAAGTCTGGTAGTGAGTTCAAGGGTCAATTTGCAATATCCCTAAGTTACTTAACCGGAGGGATCTAATTGAAAAGAATTAAAAGTCTTGCAAGACTCAATTGCAAGCGCTTCAAAACTTCAAAGACCAAAATATAATTTGTTGAAATTATAATCCGGAAGGACTAAATTGAAAAGATTTCAAAGTTTCTAGAAGGACTCAGTTACATAAAATTATAACTTTAAGGACCAATTTGTAATTTTCACAAAAGTTCAGGTACCCTGAGAGTAAAATACCTCAAAACGCAGCTTGTGCTTTCGTTTGGATCTTTTTCTTCCTTGTGTCCTTGCTGTGAACACTAACCTTCATTTTTTGGTGACATTCTTCCCCTTTTCCGGCCTTTTTCGATGCCGGTGACTTCTCTAGCTCCGGTACAACTTACCCCGATGGCCTAAGGTCCTCCATGCATAGTGGTTTCCCATTTTTCTTTTTTCTTTTTCTTTTTTTTTTCTCTCTCTCTCTCTCTTTCTCTCTTGTTTTCAGTTTCCACTATTTTTCTTCTATTTCTCCTTCGTTATCACTCTTCTACTCTCTCTCTTCTAATCCTACACATGACTAGACATCAGGGAAACACCTAAGCACTCTGTTCCTCTCTTCTTTCTTTTCTCTTTCTCTTTTTCCTCTATTTTCTGTCTCTAACTCATACACTATTTCTGTTTCTTTTCTCTCTTTTGTTTTCTTTATTCCTTTCATTTTGTCTTTGCTTTTGGTCCTAACTATCACTTTAAACAACTCAAATTCCAACCTTATCTCTAATTTTTGTTTTCTCTCTTATTTTCCCTTTCCACCTTTCTTTCTTTTTTCTTTCTTTCTTTCTTTCTTTCTTTCTTATCTGTTTCTGTTTCTCTTATATATTTATTTTCTTCTTTCTATTTTCTTCATTTATATATTATATTATAACTGGGTCTGAGAATATTTGCGGCCCAAACGGCACCCGTATCGACTCCGGTACCTTGTCAATGCCGGAGGAAAATGAAATTTACGACGTCGTCATAAAAATTAAATTCCAAACTCAAAATATTTTTATCACATTTATTCTCATTTTATTTAATTTTTATAATTTTACCTTTTAATTATTTGTGCCACTGTAATTTAAAAGATTGTGTAAAATAAACACCCTAGTTGTACCCCTCGTTTACACATACCGATAGTTCATGAGTCCTAAGTATTTAATCATTCTCATACTTTTGATTTATTGCTTACAATGTTCATATATATATTTTCTTAGCAAATAAGAAATCTTTTATTAACCTCTTACCAAAATGATGCTTATACAAAAATCGTAAAAATGCGTCATGCCTATAATAACGACATGCATGATGTATGGTTTTGGTTAGAGATGTCACAACGTCTCCTTCTTGAGAATTTTGACCACAAAATTCAATACCTATAATGTAAAATAGTAGGGGATACTTTTGTCTCATATGTTCCTCTGTCTCCCATGTGACTTCTCCTGAGAGTGATGTTTCCACAAAACTTTTACTATAGGAATCTTTCTACTACTCAATTGTTTGACTCCGTATTACAGGATTTCCACTGATTCTTCGACATAACTCATATTTCTGCTACATTAAATGGCTGATCATTTATCACATGAGTAGGATATGATCTGTACCTTCTAAAAAGCTTATCTTCACTCAAATTGAAATTTTACAATTTTACTTAAAAAAATTAAAAAAGAAGCTTTGTCTTCTTCCTTGGATGAAGCTCTAGTCGCAACCATCGCATGCTCTTCCACCATGCGTCTATAGAATTCCCAAGCCAAACTAATTTTGGGTTTGGCTCGATTTGGATGTGGATTCTTGATAATAGTTTTGTTGAGTCTCATGTAGATTACAGGACTGATCAAGTAGTCAAAAGATGAAGAAAAAAAAATTCGCAAATGAATAGAAATGATTCTTATAAAAAAAGTTGGATTTTGACTTAGAGGAGTTGTAGATGAAGTGCGTTAGCTAGGCCTCACAACCAAGAAGACGAAGCTTTTTGTTTTTTTTTTAATAAAAATTATAAAATTCTAATTTAGCTTAGAACAATTTTTTTTACTAATTCTTTAACATATAGTAATCTATCATTTCCAAACAAATTTAATGAAATATTAGTCGAAAGTTAAGCAGAAGGATAAAATTATCTAATAAAAACAAAATGAAAAAAAATAATATATTATTTTAATAAATATGGAGATAAAAATGTAACTTAAGTAAAAATAAGTTATAAAATTATAATTTTCTTTTATTTTTTAGTTCATTTTTATGGAGGTTTTTATTATTATTTTTGTTTTCTAAAAAATAACATTATTAGTATTTTGTGCAAAATACTTTTTCCTCTTCTAACATATCAAGAACAAAGTTTGCGTTTGATTTTGATATTGAGCATCTCTCTTCCTTCAGAATCATTGATTATGCAACATCTATTTAAGGAGCACAATTCCTTTGATTTCAACTTGTACACATTCACCATTTCCAATTCTAACTTTGGTAATGATGGTTATACATCAATCTCATGGAATGACTTATGGTCACATGTCATGTTGTTTGTACACCCGCTATTTATAAGCCAATCAACTTTGATGCAACAAATAAATGTCCATCTCAAGCACGACCTTGGCTTCAACTTTTTTTTTTTTTTGTTTCAATATGTCCTAATTTACCACATTCACTCCATTAACATCTGGTCTCCACCAACACTGATACAACCATCCAATACAGGTTATTTAATTTACATGATACAAATGAATAGAAGAGAATAAAATTCAGTTATCACCGAATTACCGACCGAATCAATTTGGTAATCAAAAATCGGTAACGGTGATTTACCGATTGGTATCCGGTAGCGGTTTCGGTTAGGGATTCTGAAAATTTCGGTAAAAATTTACCGAATTACCAAAAAAAACTGAAATGTTTATCCTGAAAACTATATATATATATATATATATATAATCCTAAACTAAAAGTGTATTTTAGTGGTTCTGTAATCGGTATCAGTAATCAGTAATGATGTTAAAATTTTCAGTTACCGCCATCATTCGGTATCGGTAATGGTGATAGCAAAATAGTGATCGATTAATCGATTACCAATCTATCGGTAACAGTTACCGATTGCTCACCCCTACAAATGAATACTAATGATAGCCCATCCGTCTACTGCTGGGCTACTCTGATCTTTTCCCCCTAAGCTACCACTTCAATCACTGAAGACCTATGAGGGTAGAAAGCTAAACTCACTAAGCTACCGCTTAGTGAATACTTTAACCCTTTATAATACTTTATACCATTATCTTTTGTTGCCTTCCGGTTTATCTCATATATCACACACACAATATGAATGCATCATATAATTACTACACCACTTACATACATCCATTCACAATTTAACAACATGTGTCTAAACTATCCCTGGGATTTGTTTAAATAGATGCTCATTCATAATACACTTAACAACCAAGTTGCTTATGAGCTACAGTTTAACTCATAGTATTATTGGTAATCTCTTCAATTATTAAAAATGGTCTGATCTTCGATTATTCTAATGGTTACCATATTAATCTTAATTAATATTTAAGATTCATTTATCGAGATTTCCCATTTGTATTATTCCCTAATTTAACCAAATATATGAACAATTAAATAAAAATTTATTAGGTTCAATTCGTCCTTTTAGCTACTTGTTCGAAAATTAATATTTTAAAACTTATACTTTTCTTCTTTCTACTTTTTACCATTTTTATCTTTCTGGTTTTACTTCTATTATTATTATTATTATTATTATTATTATTATTATTATTATTATTATTATTATTATTATTATTATTATTATTATTATTAGATTTACCATTTTTATCTTTCTGTTTTTACTTCCATTATTATTATTATTAGATTTCAGTTACCAACTTGATTGTACATCTGCTTGCCTAGCCCAATAGTCTAACCTATACCATAATAATCTAATCAATTAGGATTAACTTATTACCTAGGTTGTTCTTATTTTCCTTTTTAATTAATTGCATACTATAGTCTACTATTGTTTAATTAGTTAACTTATTAGTTAAATAAATTTATTTTCTTTCCCACGTCTTACTAATTTTATCAATATTTAGTGAAGCGCGCAATATTTACTAACCTACTAATTATGCGATTTCTTCCCAATTGTTACTGGTAGGACTAAATCCTAATAAATCTTATTAAAATGTTGATTTGATCGGTCTATGTATGTTCATTTTATTTGCACTAACTTGGTTCTAATTAGTGAGTTGAAAGCTATCCTACAAATTATTTTTTGTATTCTAAATTAATATCTTCCAACCTAACCCTAATCAATTCCTAGTATGACCATCATTTTTAGATTGAATGAACTTATTACTTTTACTTAGGTTAGTTTTCTCCATGGCTCTTATTCCTAATCTATATCATCTATGTCCATTCCCTATTTCCTAACTCATACCATTGAGTTGATTAATTATTTATATAGGTGATGTTTCATAATTTTACTCATTTATTAATTCATTTGATTGACTAAATCTTCCATTAATTACTACTATTGATTAATTAGCCCACACTTAGGTCTACTAGTGATACAACACCGAACATTCATTTATAACCATAAGGTAGATCATCACAAACATCACATTTGCATATTTCACATATACATCCTACCTTGGCTGCCGGAGAGCCATACTATCACACACTCATGCATACAACACTCATTATTTCAAAACTACACACATACAACATTAATCAATTGTGAACCCATATATTCATTCACTTCTAAAAATTTTCATTCTACTAGATAATACTGCTTTAAGAGCATCGTTATATTGGCCGAAGCCTCAAGCGCATATTACTATATGAATCACCATCTTGGCTAAAGCCTTATATATATATATATATATATATATATATATATATATATATATATATATATATACAAAAAAAACAAAAAATCATATAATTACTTTTTAAACCACAGCTATATAGTCAATTCATGTCAACTCACAATACATTACAACAAATAACACATGCTCTATTTGGGTTATAGAGAAACTAAGAGATAATGGATAGGTTAACGGTTTATCAAAGGCATAAAGCCTTAACGGGTTACTATGGCCAATAAATCTCAATTTCACAGTCTAAGACTGGATCTTCTAATTATAAAGTAATACTGCGATTACTATGTTGCAACATAGCCTTATAACTAAGTTTCAGCCTTAACTTTATAGAGCAGTGAAAACTCATTACAATACAATGAAATCATAACATGTAAATCATGTACCATTCACATTTTAAAACATATTTTATAGAGTAATGATATATCATAGCCTCACTCACGGCCCATTCATGCCATTACACTCATTATTGATAAACATTATTGTTAAACATAAGTAAATTATTTACATATGTTTTAATTCATTTAAACAAGTTCAGGAAGCACTCTTATTATGTTAGCATATGTTGCATGCGCTATCCAAGAAGTTTGCGTGCGCTACCTATGCCTAAAATATTTTGTATGGAGTTAGGGAAAAGTCACATACGCTACTTAAGGGTGTAGCATACGCTACCCATGCCCAAAACTCTGGATTGAGCTCAAGCACAATTAGCGTGTGTTACATCCTATGTAGCTGGGGTGCTACCTCTGAGTTTTTATGAAATCTTGCAGAAAATGAGGAATAAGATGTGGTTTGGATGAAGAGAATGGGTTCTTCTAGAACCCTTTTGTTCCTCTTACCAATTTTCTCTTTTCTCCATTTCTTTTGTTTTTCTCTACCCTTACCCTCTCATGTCATTTCATTTAATCTTGGTCATTTACCCTCTTATCTTTCATACTTTCTTATTTTGTCCTCTTCTTTACCATATATGTCATTTCCCATTTTCTATTATATTTTAATCCTCTAACTTCTATCTCATTTCTTATTAGACTCCCAAACATACTTTTATCACCTAACATTGTGACACCCCAAAACCCAAACCTACGCTGTTATCGACGTCATTTCATGCATATATGTATGAATTGACGTCGACAACGACGTAAGTTTAGGTTTTTTGGGGTGTCACAAACCCATTCCAAATACTTACTTTATTTTTTAAATTAATCCCCCAAACCTTAACACCTATTTACTTCTATTATTTTAATTATCCATCTCAAACCGACTCCGGTTTCGAGACTAATCGACTTTACATGAAATGCATGGTTTAACTTGACCAGAGGATTGGGATGTTATAGGTACTTAGAAATCTTGCTTGAAAAAGAATCTTATGTAGACCCTTTGTTCCTTATAAGTCACTTTTGTTCTATGGCCTTAATTGATTTAAAAGCTCTGCCAAAGTAATACTTGACAAATCTTTAGAATTTTCTAAAGTGGAAATTAATGCTTCATATTTTTTAGGTGATGTAACTAGAATTCTTTGAATAATTCTTTCATCAGAAGAATCTTTGCAGAATTTTTTTACCTTATTAACAATGCCAAGAAGTCTACCATCATATTCCTTTGTTGTTTTTTATTCTTTCATCTTTAACGTTTCAAATTCAAGAATTAAATTCATGTATTGCATATCGTTTAACCTTTCATTTCCTTAGTATTCCTTTTCAAGATTTTGCCAAATTTCAGTAGCATACTAAATTTGTATAATTCTACTGAGAATTGAGGGTAAACAACTGATATAAACAAGCTTTGGCTTTAGCTTTTCTTGTCATCCTCTTTTTATGAATCTTGATTTGAGTTTTTGTTGGATTGTTTCAAAGTGCTGGAACATTATAGTGTTCTTCATAACCTACCAAAGGCTAAAAGCTCTAAGATGAGTGTTCATCTTAGCAGCCTAAACTTGGTAATTGACTTGATGGGTGTCGAATCCACTAAAAATAAAAACCTGCTCTCCTACAAAACAAACTTGTAAATAGGGTGAGAATGGTCGAACCCTAGGGACTAGCTTGCCGCAAATAACCAGAATTGAAAATAAAAACAAATAAAGTAAAGGGGAATTAAAAATAAAAAGGAAATTGATTAATGCAAAAATTAAAATAAACGGCAGAAATTAATAATGAATTAAAACAATAGGGGACGAATTCAGTTAAGGCATACCTCGGTGCGAAGTTCGATTCGATTGATCATTGATTTCAAGAATGGTTCCTTAATTCATATTACAGATAAGTTATAGCCAGGAAAAACGTCGACCCAACCAATTCTACCGTAGTAATGGGTTGCTAAGATACGATCTAATAACAACCCCTAATTAACTAGCAATCCTAAGTACGACGAAGGATTTAACCGTTAATTGCATTAAAAACTAGTAGAACCCTACCCAGATTAACAGAAACTACGAGCATCCATTTAAATCTGATTATATTCTCCTTTAATATAACCCAAAAGGTTCTACCCAATTAGATTATATTAATTACTACTCTATCGATCAAACCAAACAATTACGGATTTGATTCAATCGAATAGCTATGGAAATTGCTATCAAATAAACAACGGGCCCTGTTAATTCATTTAATAGAATTTCGCTAGGGGATATAGTTTCCTAATAAATCACAGAAAGAATATAAATGCAACAAAAATTAAGAAATTCAATTAAGTTTATTAATCTCACAATCGAAATCAAACTTGTACCTTGGTTTAAGCCTTAACTGAACAAA
>CANUEY010079130.1:0-16866 GCA_948099555.1 Croton setiger
AACTGTGTTTTAACCCCTGAACTTAATTTATTATTGCAATTTAGTCCTTCAGAATGATTTTTGTATAGTTTTCAATTTAGTCCTGCAAAATTAATTCTGGAAAATTATAATTTAGCCCCTATAGTTACTGTTTTATTACAAAACAGCCCTTTTGGGCAGATTTGGTAATTTTGGCAAATTACATTTTAGTCCCTCAACTTTTAATAATTACACTTTTGACCCGAAAACTTTTATAAATTATGTTTTGGCCTTTCCAACCTAATTTCGACGTCCTGAATCCGTTTTTGACGTCAGAAATGAATTCCAAGGTTGTTTTAAGGTTGAAAATTCAGACTTTTGGAATAAAGAGAGCTCACAGACTTTGGGAGATGAAGGGCCAGAAGGGCGTTTGGAAAATCCGCTAATGCAGTGGTGAAAAACAAACAGCAAGAGAGGAGGACAGGGGATTGAGCATGGGGGCGGAAAAAGGAAGAATGAAGCAAATACAGAGAATTGAACATGATGAATAAATTTGATGAGTCGGGATAGACACGCCTGAGGAGGCATTGAGCAAGAGAGTAACGAATTAAGAAGATAATTCAAAGATTGGGGATTGTATTCGTGATAAGCAGAACCGTTAGTGAAATACCATCTAAAGCTGCGGCTCAGAGGTGTCAAATCAGTGAGATTGTAGCATGATTAAGATATTTTAGAAGTTGATCCAAGTCATATGCGCAATCAGGTGATTAATGGATCGTTGCTTTATTGTGCAGGGGGCAATCTATCGGCCGTGTTGACTGATTACAAAGAATAAAGATGATGGATGAATCAGTAGAAAGGATCTGGGTTTCGTAGTGCCGAATAAGTTAGATGTGGAGGTGCGACTTCAGGAGAGGAAGCGCCAAAGACCTGAGTTCCGTAGTGTCAGATATCGCAAGGGTTCGGGTTTCGTAGTGCCGGATAAGTTAGATGTGAAGGAGCCATTTCCAATTAGGGATGGTACGACCTCGGTACGACTTCAGGAGAGGAAGCGCCAAAGATCTGAGTTCCGTAGTGTCAGATATCGGAAGGATTCGGGTTTCATAGTGTCAGATCAGTTAGATGTGGAGGAGCCATTTCCAATTACGGATGGTACGACCTCGGTGCGACTTTAGGAGAGGAAGTACCAAAGATCTAGGTTCCGTAGTGTCAGATCTCGCAAGGATTCAGGTTTCGTAGTGCCGGATCAGTTGGATGTGGATGAGCCATTTCCAGGAATGGTGGGACCTTCAGAGTCTTATCAGTAGATAAGTAGTTGAAGTTTGATTTGTCGTTCGTGGAGAAGCCATTTTCAGGAATGGTGGGATCTCCGGAGTCTTATCATCAGATAAGCATTGAGTTTGGATTCGGTCGTTAGTAGAGGAGCCATTTCTAGGAATGATGGGACCTTCGGAGTCTTATCGGTAGATAAGCAGTTGAAGTTTGATTTTTCGTTCGTGGAGAAGCCATTTTCAGGAATGATGGGATCTCCGGAGTCTTATCGTCAGATAAGCATTGAGATTGGATTCGGTCGTTAGTGGAGGAGCCATTTCCAGCAATGGTAGGACCTTCGGAGTCTTATCAGTAGATAAGCAATTAAAGTTCAAGTTGTTGATAGTGGGGAAGCCATTTTCAGGAATGGTGGGATCTCCGGAGCCTTATCGTCAGATAAGCATTGAATTTGGATTCGGTCATTAGTGGAGGAGCCATTTCCAGGAATGGTGAGACCTTCGGAGTCTTATCGGTAGATAGACAGTTGAAGTTTGATTTGTCGTTCGTGGAGAAGCCATTTTCAGGAATGGTTGGATCTTCGGAGTCTTATCGTCAGATAAGCATTGAGATTGGATTCGATCGTTAGTGGAGGAGCCATTTCCAGGAATGGTAGGACCTTCGGAGTCTTATCAGTAGATAAGCAATTAAAGTTCAAGTTGTTGATAGTGGGGGAAGCCATTTTCAAGAATGGTGGGATCTCCGGAGCCTTATCGTCAGATAAGCATTGAATTTGGATTCGGTCGTTAGTGGAGGAGCCATTTCCAGGAATGGTGGGACCTTCGGAGTCTTATCAGTAGATAAGCAATTAAAGTTTGAGTTGTCGATAGTGGGGAAGCCATTTTCAGGAATGGTGGGATCTCCGGAGCCTTATCGTCATATAAGCATTGAATTGGAATCGGTCGTTAGTGGATGAGCCATTTCCAGGAATGGTGGGACCTTCGGAGTCTTATCAGTAGATAAGCAATTAAAGTTCAAGTTGTTGATAGTGGGGAAGCCATTTTCAGGAATGGTGGGATCTCCGGAGCCTTATCGTCAAATAAGCATTGAATTGGATTCGGTCGTTAGTGGAGGAGCCATTTCCAGGAATGGTGGGACCTTCGGAGTCTTATCAGTAGATAAGCAATTAAAGTTCAAGTTGTTGATCGTGGAGGGGCCATTTTCAGGAATGTTGGGATCTCCGGAGCCTTATCGTCAGATAAACATTGAATTGAAATTTCGTTGATCGTGGAGGAGCTATTTCCAATCAGGATAGTGGGACATTTCGAGCCTTATCGTGAGATAATGGTATGAATCCAAATTCCGTTGATCGTGGAGGGGGCCACTTTCAGGAGTGGTTGGGACCTCTGGAGCCTTATCGAAAGATAAGCACATGAATCCAGATTCCGTTGATCGTGGAGGGGTCATTTTCAGGAGTGGTTGGGACCTCTGGAGTCTTATCGGAAGATAAGCACCATTGAACATACAAGCATTAGTCAGGAGTGGAGAAACCGCTATTACCAAAGGCAAACATACAGCAGAGTTCAGGTTCCGTAGTGCTGGATTCGTCATCAAAATGTAGAGGAATGAAGCGGAGAAATCGCTTCCAACAAAGTCGACTGTACCCCGAGGTAAGTATCTCTTCCTTAGCGTCAACTGGTACTTTGATAAAAATTCGTGCGAAGCACAATTTATATCAATGTGGGGGCAAACTGTTGACGCTTGATTTTTCGCCCCAAAAATAACCGATGATGATAATGTCCAAGCTCGATGAGATTTCTAGAATTCCGAAGCAGCTCAGTTCTTCTTTCTCTTCAAAAATATTTAAATGTTTTTAATTCCAAAAATTTTCTTCTTCAAAAAAAAATATTAAATAGGTGTTGAATTTTAAGTTTTATAGTGTCAAAAAAAATTATTAGTTCTAATTTTAGATTTTAAATTTTATTTAATTAATTTGGATTCTATTTTTATTTATTTTATTTTGGCTTTAACGTTGGGTCTAGAGAGTTTATTTTAATTAAAAAAGAAGAAGTGAATTTAAAAAGAAATTAATTGGAAGGAAAAAAAATAAATTTAAGAAGAGAGTGAGAAATTTGGAGAGAAAATAAGAAAAGGATTAGATTGAAGAGAAATAAAAGAAGTTACGGAAATTGGAAAGGAAAAGGAGGGAAGGGAGGACCTGATTGAAGAAGGAATGAAAGAATTGTGGGCCAAAATAGGATTAACTGAAAGTTAAGGGAAGGGGCCCCTGTAACAAAGCAAAACGACGCTGTTTTGGCGAGGAGCAAAATGGCGCCGTTTCACTTAAGAGAACGTGCGCCTATGGGGGAAGCAATATGACGTCGTTTTCGTTCCTTAATGGAGCGACGTCGTTTCGTTCGGTTAGAAGACAGTATCTGAAGTATCAATATGGCATCGTTTTTATCGAACAGAAAACAAAAAAAAATAAGAGAAACAAAACGAAACAAACGAGATCAAAAAGAAAGAAAACGAAATCCCAGGAATTTAGGGATTTCATTGAATCGAAACAGAGTGCGAAGATGGAGGAAAATCATGGAAGATGGAGGCGGAAGATCACTCCGCAGTAAATTGGAGCAGTTGAGGCAGAATAGAAGTGGGAAGGACTAGGCTTTTTGGAGCGAGAAAGTGAGGAGTTGGCAAGCGAAAAAGGGTTCGATTCCAAGAGGGGGGAAGAGAGCTTTCTGGAGAGAGATTTGTGCTTCGAGAGAAAGAAAGAGAAACGAAACTTGTGTAAGCTTTAGAATTTAGGGTTTTTGTTTATTCAATTTAGAGGAAATCCAATTTAGGGTTTTCAGTTTTGTGAATTGGGGGAATTTCTGAAATCAGGGGTTCAAAATTAGGGATTAGGGATTTCTTTCAATTTAATTTTGAAAACGATTGTAAAGAGAAACACCAAACTTGTAAAGATTCTAGCGTAGCAATAAAAGAATTCGAAAGCTTTTGAGGTACTTTCCAAATTACTTTCTGTTTTCCTTTTTTCTTTCTTTCTTCATTTGCAATGCATCACTTTATTTGGGAACCAGATTAACTTGAATGATTTATTCGTGGTTTTTCTTCTGCTTAAATTGTCCATACTTCTTATTTCCATCTTCTGATGTCTTTAAAATTTAGCATGTTGAGTATGTCTGCATGGTAAAGATATTGAAATAGTTTCTGTTTATTATTATTTTTGTCGTCTCTGATTCTTTTAGAGTTCAACTTTGTTTCTGTTTAGGTTTGAGTCAAGTTACTGATCTTCATGAATATGACTTGAATGTTGAATTTCTGTGTGCTTCCTTTGTCTTGATTAGTTTGATTTATATTTGATTAACATATTGGTTAGAACAGAATGCTAGAAACTTGGGACTGACTGGATCGTTTATGGCCCTCAAAGTGCTTAACTCCTTTTTTATTTCTGTTGTTATGGTTTAACTTGCACTCTTAGGAGACTTGGTTTCTGGGATTGTTGTCAGTTTATAACCGTTGAGCATATTGTTTCTTGGTTTCTAAATTAGCATGCTTTGTTGTTTGTTGATGCGTTAGAATTGAATTATAATTAGAATTACTGAAATGATGCCCCTGTTTTGAAGTTTGGTTAGGTAGATCCTGCTATTGTTGAAAACATAAAAAGCTTGCCTAATCATTATGTATGAGTTTGTAGAAATTGAATGCTAAGTGAGAATCATATGAAGTCTGCGGATAAGCTTTTGTCCAGTCTCAACTTGTTTTTATATGCTTCTGTTTGCCACCGTGGTGATTTGTTTTCATGTTGATCCCACGTCATTTAATCTGTAATGAGATGTGAAAGTGCTGTTGAGTAAGAATATGATGTTGCACTCTGTGTATGAATCAGTTTTTCCATGGAATTTTGCTAAGTCTCTGTCTGGCATGTGATGTCTCTGCCTGTTCTAGATGCATCCCAGTTCAGTCTTGGCTCTATTGCTGTTTAGTTCAGTCGTGTCACCACATAGGGTTCTTGGTCAAGTGCATGTTTTTGTTCCAGTTCCTTTTAGCTTCCTCATTCATTCTAGGCCACTATTTGTAACCCCATAGGATGTCCTTTTTTCTTGTTAGCTGCTGTCTAGCCTTTACATTCAATGGTTTTAGAGTTCTCCAGTTTGGTTCTCACTATTCTTATCCAGTATGTTCTTATCCAGTATGCGAGCATGCCTGGTTACTAATTGAAAATAATGCTTACAAGTCAGTTTTACATTTGTTGTCAACCTCTATGTCTAAAACTACCCCCCATTCTGAATTGGTTTTATGCTTGCTATTGTCATTAAACTGAAATGCTGTTGATTATGAAAACTTTTGAGGTGATTTATTTGGATTTGGCTCTGTTATCTTGCTGTTATAAGTAGTATGTTTGTGAGAAAGGAGAGTCAATGTGTTTTATGAGTACTTCAAAATAGGGACTGTTTTGGTAATTTGTCAAGAGTACATGGACTGTTTGGTGAATTTTTTCTAATATGTGTTTGCAATTGAAGCTGATTTAAAGCAGACTTACAATATAACATGATAAGATGTCGAAATGGGAAATTGGGGCAGAATGGTAATTATTGCAAAATTTAAGGGGCTAAATCGTAATTTTGCTTCGTTGGCATTTAAATGTTAGTTTTGCATGTTTAGTTGATGGTTTAGTTGATTTGGCATATTTTGATAATTTCCATAAATAAGGACTAATTTACAATTTTACATATTTTGGAGGACCATTTCGTAATTTTCCATACTCGCTTTAATTTTCTTGTTTTGGGTTTTAGGTTTAAATTGGGATTTTCATGGGTAGAATGTAATTAATAGGTATTCGGTTTGTAATTAGTTTTAGGATTTTACTTTCCACATTTACTTTCTCACAATTTACCGCTTTCAAACGTGTGTTTTGCGCAAACGATTTTAATCACCGCTTAGGAACATTGCTTAGTTGCTTTTCAAAAATATTCAAATTTATCTTAAAATTTGGAAAACGAATTTTGGTTTGAGAGGCCGGTATATCCGGGCGTTAATCGAAATGAAATTTCGGCTAACGTACCCAACTCTCTTACTCAGAATTTCTTGGTTCAAACTAGCTTTATCCATAATAAAAACGGAGTCAATTTTTCATAAATAAAATTTGGTTTTTTATAAAACTAAAACTGGTTTCCGAATGGGTGGCAACTCAAAATGTTTTTTAAGACCGACTAGTTTCGGCACCGATCCATAAAATGTTTTATAAATTTTAAATTTTTATGTTTTCGGCTTGTAAACCGGAAAGACCGGAACCGGACCGTCTACAAGTGTGGTCTAAAATTTAATTAAATTTACATTTTTGTTTCATTTTCTTTGCTAATCAAAAGAATAAAAAAATAGAATAAAAAAGTAAAAAATAAAAAAATAATAATCTCACTAAGTTGAAAATCCGAAAGGACGGCTCAGGCAAAAATGGGAGTCCGCTAAGCTGAAAACCCGAATGGGTGGTATAGGCAAAAATTAGGGCAACTCGCTAGGTTGAAAAACTGAGAACGGTAGCCTAGGCAAAAGTTAGAGCTTCGAAAAAAGGAAAGAGTGAAGAATACTTAAAAGGCCTTCCTTTTCTTATAGTTAAAAGGAACCATTCATTCAAAATCATTCATTAGATGTCGTTCTTATTCAAAATCAAAACTGGAATCTAAAATTACAAAA
Organism: Croton setiger; assembly: GCA_948099555.1. NCBI lineage: Eukaryota > Viridiplantae > Streptophyta > Magnoliopsida > Malpighiales > Euphorbiaceae > Croton > Croton setiger. Next base: position 6,904 of record CANUEY010079130.1, read on the forward strand.
AGTACCAAAAGTAAATAATTCTGGAAAAGTAAAAAAAAAAAGAAACTAAACAATCAAATCCTAAGTCTAAGCAGCTCACCTTTTACGAGGAGCTGAGTCTTTGTCTTCATCTTCCTTCTCAGAGCGATAACCTTCTACTCATTCCATCTTAGGAACTAAATTGATCATCTCCTCGATCAAATCTTCGGCCCCTTCAATCACAGATGAGTCTGTCTACCTCATTGTCCAACCCTCTAGTTCACCTATTAGTTTGGCTCTCCGTAGCTTCTCGATTGGAAAACCATCTTAATAAACTAGGTCTGGTACTCTAGAGAAGTCTTTAGTCATGTAGTTTCTGACAAGCTTCTGATCATTCCGAAGTCTCTACTCCAGGCCTTTAGCATAACTTTGGTCACTTCATCCTAAATAGGAGATAAAATTGATGGTCCGTCTTTAAATAGAATGATTTAGTCGATCCTCATCTGCTGCAGAATTGTATAAAAGGTGTAATAGATGAGATAAAAAAGGTAGACTCTTAAGTAGCCATGACTTGTCTGAATGAGCTGGGTAACACCATACCAAAAGATAAACCATCTAATCTCTTTATGCCCCAACTTTATGATCTAAGAGGTTCATTCATCAATAGAGTTCTTCATAGTCATCCTCTTCCATAACGATATTAATATGCATTGTATGAAAGAGAAGCAGGACCAGCAACCTTCTAAAGGTGATCCTTCAACCACACCTACAATAGATCATTTTTATTACTAGGATAAAAACAAAAGAAGAGAAAGGGACAAAAGAAAAGAAGAAGAAAACAAACCCAAAGGACGACAGGTGAAACGCTCTACTCGTTGAAGCCGAGGTAAACTCGATCTAGACTTCTCAAGGTCTCAGAAAGTATAACTGTAACACCCTTACTTGTACTCTTACGTCATAAAACATGCCATTTTTTTATAACATATCAATTCCCTTTCAATCTTATTACGACGTTTAACATAATCTTCCTTAACAATATCACATTCATATCATACATATTATATTACATGCCTTATACCAAAAGTATCTTATACAAAACTCTTTTATCTTTAAACCTGTTTAACATATCAATTTATTAGTCTTAGAAAAGACCATTTACCCAAAAGGCTTGATAAACATAACATGTTAAACTTTACAAAACAAAGCATAAATCAAAAACTATATGCAGCATTTACAAATAATGTGGTGAGAGGGAGAGAGGCCTAGGCTTTAGCTGTACCGACCTGAGCATAGACTAGTGAAGTGTCTGACTTCACTCAGATTGCAAACCTAAAACATATATTGCGATTTTAATGAGTCGCATACTCAGAAAGTGTAAACCAAAAATATTTACAGTTAACATACAAGGAAATTTATCATAACATATCAAACAACATCATTTCAGGTCATCTTTATCATATATAATCATATTCATATCTTAAGATGCATAATGCCATGTCTTTCCTTTTTCTTTAGTTGTGATTTATTGACCAAGTATTGCCCCAAGAATTTAATATCATGAGGTTCTATAACTGGATCCAGTTGCACATATAAGACCCAAAAAACCGTCGGTCATAGGGATTCGAAGATCAACCTTTCTATAAGATCCGAAGATCACTCTGTATCACATAGATCCGAAGATCATTCTATAACATATAGGGCCCGTAGGCCTTTCCGTCAAATCATATAGAAACCATAGTTTTCTTTTGTGAAATTAGCAAACACTGGTAGCGATAATTACAACGACCATATTTAAGTCCTGTGGAAATGCATTTATATAGCATACATTTCATATCATCATATTTCATATAATCATATGACCGGGCTTTAGTACCGGTTTAAACAACATATACATATATATATAATATCAGATTATATAACTCAACTGGTCGGATTTCAGTACCGACTCAAGAACCACAACCATCACAATTCATATATCAAATATTTCCAATTAACCGGGCTTCAGTTCCAGTCCAAACAATTCAATATAATTATTTAAACACATTTTCATATATCACAAATGACCAGGCTTCAATACCGGTCCAAACAATTTCATATAACATTTTTGTCAATTTCACAAAGTCATTTTCAAAAATATAAGTAAGTGGGTTTAACACTTACCTCACTGCTGTGAGCTCGGTTGGGCCTCGGGTTGTTTATCCCGTGCTGCTCGAGAACTCGACGCTCCTATAATGCATAAATTAGCAACAATATCCAATTAATCAAATAAGTCATCCATATGTGCTATGATGCATGATTAAATATTTAAATCTTTGAAATAATTAAGTTTCAAAATTAATTCATATTATTTTCTATGAATTTTAACTCAATCCGTAAAATTTTCCACTTTAAAATCATTTAATAACATATTAAAAATAATAAACAAACTATATTTAATCATATAATAATTATAATTATTAAACCAAATAAATCTTTAATTAAACCAAATCATAAATTAAATCCAATTTATAATAAAAAATATTTAATCTTTAATTTCGGGCCTAAAACGATCTCAAAATTGATTTCTAAGGTCAAAAACGAATTCAGGACACCTAAATCAGGTAACAGGGGTCCTAAAAATAATTTATAAATATTTCTGGGCAAAAATATAATTAATTAAAATCAAAGGACTGAATTGCAATTAAAAATAATTGCAAAAACTGCCCAAAAGGGCCTAAATGCATGCGGAAAACAAGTTCAGGGGCCAAAATGGAATTTTTACCAAAAACAAGTGCTGGGGATGTAAATTGGCTCAAAACGCAGAAACCCTCGTCGTTTTAGACCGAAGGTTTTCGCTCAAAACGTAGCCTCTGCCTTCGTTTCGTCCGCGTCCCCTCTTAATCAAAACGTAGCCTCTACCTTTTTTTTGATCTTCTTTAACCTTCCTTCAACTACTATTTCGCTCGAAAATAGTGGCCTTCCAGCCAACTTCCAGACGACCATACGTCCTCTTCCAGTGGCTTTCCGGCAAGCAACGACCACCGTTCTCTTCCTCTACACCCCCTTTATCGAACCATCGGGTCCAAATTCTCCCATGCACGCTTAATTCACAGATTTTCTCTCTCAAAGTTGGCTCCTCAACACTGTTTTTAACCCAAAAAATTTTCTCTCTACTGTTTTCTCTTTCCCCTTTGTCTCCTAACTATTCTCTTCCCTTCCTATCACTTCTAACCTCTTCTTAACACTTTAAGGAACAAACTGAAGGTCTCAAACTATAACAACCTAACCTATAACCCTTATGTCATAAAACATGTCATTTTTTTTACATTTTAACATATAACATAAGAACATCTATGCTTTAATACTCTATATTAATCAATCACACAGGTAACACCGAACCCGTAGGCATTTAACATATTTAAAACTCTACATGTAATGCAATGACGTCCACCATGCGTATGACATGCCATACATTATTTACTATATCACTAATTCATTTAATCATAGACATTATTAATATATTACAAACCATACAAAAAAAATCTACATGATAAGATGATACAAATGATGAAATGCAAGAGAGAGAGATCCTAAGTTTCAGCTGACCGACCCTGAGGAAAGATGACGGAACTGACACTGTCAGTTGCCCAAAGAGAACCTAGAATCATGTAAAAGCAATTTAATAAGTTGTGTACTTAGTAAGTGCAAACAATATAATATAAACAAATTAATAATTCATAATTTCAAAATATTAAACAGAACCTGTCGTAGGCAACTTATTTCATAAAATTCCTCTTATCCATAAGTCATAGATACTAAACTCTGTGTTACCTTACATTTCCAAATATTAGTCAAAACATGATCATAAACAAGTGTAAACCACATCATATAAACCAAACACGTAATTTGGTTTATCATAATTTAGCAAAATATCACAATTCCAGAACATAATTCAGATAAATATAACTTATCAAAATAACATGATTCCAGATCATATTCATCATCTCATAGCATAACAATATCATAAGATGCATAATGACATGTCTTTCCTTTTTCTTTAGTTGTGATTTATCGACCAAGTGTTGCCCCGGGAATTTCACGGCATATCAGTAACCATAGCTGGCAAGCAAACTTGTAAGACCGGAATATCATCGGTTAAAAGGGATTCGCAGATCAATCTTTATTATGCAGTATTCACCAGATCATTCTGCATCGTATAGGACCCGTAGGTCTCTCTGTAACATATAGGACCTGTAGGTCTCTTTGTAACATATAGGACCCATAGGTCTCTTTGTAACATATAGGACCCATAGGTCTCTCTATAACATATAGGACCCGTAGGTCTTTCTATATCAAATAGGACCCGTAGGCCTTTCTGTCAAATCATATAGAAACCGTAGGTTTCTCTCGTGAAATATGCAAACACTTGCTACGATAATCACAACGGCCATATTTAAGTTCTGTGGAAATGCATTTATAAAATGTACATTTCATAACGTCATGCTTCATATAATCATATGATCGGGCTTCATTACCGGTTAAGAAAACACATATATCTCTATAATCAGATCAAATAACTCAACTGGTCGGGTTTCAGTACCGGCTCAGGAACCACAAACATCACAATTCATATATCAGATATTTTCAATTGACCGGACTTCAGTACCAGTCCCAAACAGTTCAATAATAGCATATATCAGCAATCTCATATATCATAGATGACTGGGCTTCAGTATTGGTCCAAATAGTTCAATTATAGCATATAACAACAATCTCATATATCACAGATGACCGGACTTCAGTATCGGTCCAAACAGTTCAATATAGCATACTTGGCAAATTCACAAAGTCCAAATCAAACATATAAGTGGGTTTAGTACTTACCGTACTGCTGTGAGCTCGGTTGGGTCTCGGGTAATTCACCCCGCCCTGCTCGAGAACTCGATGCTCCTATAATGCATGACACAGCAATGATGTTCAAATAATCAAATTAGAAGTCCATATATGCTATGATGCATGATTTAATAATTAATCTCTGAAATAATTGAGTTTAAACTTAATCCGTATATTTTTCTGAGAATTTAAACTCAATCCGTAAAATTTTCCGATTTAAAATCAAATTATAAAATATTGAAAATAATTAATATACTCAATTCATCATATAATAATTATAATTAATAATAATTATAATTATTAAAACCAAAACCATAATTAAATAAACCAAATGAATAATTAAAACCAAATTCATAATTAAATTCTTTAACAAAATATTTAAATCTCAATTTTCGGGCTCAAAACAATCTCAAAATAAATTTTTGACGTCAAAAACGGATTCAGGACGTTCAAATTAGGTTGGTAAAGTCAAAACATAATTTATAAAAGTTTCAGGCCAAAACTGTAATTAATTAAAACTTCAGGGACCAAATTGTAATTAAACATAATTGCAAAAACTGCCCAAAAGGGCCAAATTGCAAAGCTACAGAAACATTAGGGGTCAAAATGCAATTATTTAAACTTAAATTTGCTGGACTAAATTGAAAAGAAAACAAAAACTTTCTGAAGGGTAAAATTGCAAAGATAAATAAATTTCAGGGGTCAAAAACAGAAATTACCCAAAAACAGGCACCAGAAACAGAAATCACCAAAACAACCAAAACGGCGTCGTTTTTACCAGCTCGCAGCCCCCCTGCGTGCCTCGTGCCCGCGCGTGCCTGGCACCCAAAACCCACGCCTGTCGTGTCGTTTTGGGGCCTGCCTCAGCACCTGTCTCCCGCAGCCTCCTGCCTAGAAAATCAGTCTCTCAAGCCTACTTCCCGATGACCGTACGTCCTCCTCCGGTGGCTTTCCGGTGAGTTACAACCATCATTCTCTTCCTCTGCACACTATCTAGCTAACCATTGGAGCCAAATTCCCAGAAACCCTCTAGATCAAAAGATACAAGTCCCCAAAGTTGGCTTTTCAACACTGTTTACCCAGATTTCAGATTTTACCTATCTCTCAACCCAACTTCCAGCCATTTTTTCGGCCACCTCCGATGGTTTTCCGGCAAACTAAAATGACCAAACTCTACACAAACATACCCTCTATAGACTCATATAGCCAAAACTCACATAGGCTTCACCAATTGGAAGTTATAACCCTCCAAAGTTGGTACCTTAAAACTATCCAGAACTAGAATTTAAGTACCCAAAATATTTTTTCTCTTTATCCCACGATTTCCAACCAATTTCATTCCAATTTAACAAATCTAAACACTTCCTAAACTACCCAAGAACATGTTAAAATAGTTGGTTTGAAGATTTCCCAAGGACTTCCCTCTTTTCTCTTTCTTTTTCTTCATTTCTTTTCCTTTTTCTTTCTTTCTTCTTCCTCTCACCTTCACCTACTTTTTCCTTTCTATTTTCCCACTGAACCAACCACTATTTTGCCTCTCTAGCCCATGCATAATCTGTCCAAATCATGTCCAGCAGCTAGTTACTTAGTTTGGCACACAAAACAAATCAAATTTGGCTTTAAACCTTTCTTTAACCTTAAGTTTCCTTCTTTCTTTCATTCAATCCTTTTAAACCTTAAATCCAGCCTATAAATTCATTCCAGCATCCATTTTAAATACATTTTGGTGTCAAAATAATATGTAGAACACGTTTCTGAAGTTTTGTAAAAATTGGAATCCGAAAAGTGGTCGCGGTTCGCTCGGTGCCCTAAATCGAGTCCGAAGCTCGACGATTTTCGCGGAACCAAAACCGTACGACTTCGTCGCAAAATTAGGGTTCCAAAACTCTTTAAAACATATTAATAAACATATATCAAAATATCAAATTCATTTGATTCATATTTTACGCGATTTCGGTATTTTCCGATCGCGCGGGTCCAAAAACCCTAATCAGCTTTGTTTGTGTCTTTCGACGACAAACGAGCCTATACCATAGCTTATAATTCTTATTCATATCATATATTATCATATCCAAATCATAAAATTCATATTCAACTTAATTATCGAATCAAATCATGATGCATTTTAATGAAAATGTACGTGATGCATGAAAATAACGTCGGAACGACGTAAGGTTAGGTTTGGGGTGTCACACAAACCATTTTCCCTCTGGATTCTTTCTTTTCTTTCTCTTTCTCTCTTTTTCTCTCTCTTTCTGGTTTGCTTCAAATGCTTGCTATTTGCTTGAGTTCTAGACCCTCTAACACACTTAACACCTCATGTTTCAAGTCCCTAAACTAACCTTTCCAGTAGCTCCTTCACTTTTTACACAAAAAATCTATTTTTCCCCTTTACACAAACTTAGCCTTAAGGTTTTCTTTCTTCACTTATGCTTTTCCTCATTTCTGTTTAATCCAGCCCAATAACATACTCCAACACTTGTTTTAAAAATGTTTTTGGTGTCAAAATCATAAGTATAACATATTTTTGAAGTTTCATTAAAATCGGAATCTGAAAATTTATCGCGGTTCAGTCGGTGCCCTAATCTGACCCCAAAACCTTGACGATATTTACGGAACTGAAAATTTACGACATCATTGTAAAATAAGGGTTCCAAAACTCTTAAAATCATATTAATAAACATATCTGATAATATCAAAATCATTTACTTAATACTTTATGCGTTTCCGACGTTTTTCGGTCGCGCGAGCCAAAACCCTAATTGGCCTCGTTTATGTCTTTCGACAGTAAAAGAACTTAAGACATAATTTATTTTCACATTTCATTTTATTCTTAAACATGTTCAAATCATATATTTCATGTTCAAATCAAATATAATGCATTTTAAATGAAAATGCATTTTATGCATGAAATGACGTCGAAAACGACGTAAGGTTTGGGGTATCAATCTCTTCCCCTGCACACCCTCTATCGATTCATCAGAGCCAAATTCTCAAAAGCTTTCTGGATTGAAAGATAAAATCACCCAAAGTTGGTTTCCCACACTAATTTCTACCTAGAACCAGAAACTGCCTGTTTTTCTCTCAACTTCCGATGATTGTTACGACCACCTCCGGCGGTTTTCCGGTGAACTAAAGCTATGAATCTTTTCTCCTACAATTCCTCTACAAACCCATCAAAGCCAAATCTCCCCATGCACTCTAAATCACAAGTTATAAAGCTCCAAACTACCCTTCGTGCAACTGCCCCTATACCAGATTTCTGCCCAAAAACGTTTTTTTCTTGCTCTCTTCAATTCCAGCCTCTCTCTTCCCTTTCTAACAATTCTAAACAGCTATAAATCACCCCAGGAACCTTTTAAACCCACTGAATCAAAGCTTTCTCGTGTATTTCTTCTCTTTCGCTTTTCTCTCTTTTTTTCTCTTTCTTCCTCATTTTCCTTCTCTTTCTCACGATTCTCACCTTCTTTCCTCTAACCCAACTGTAACCAAACTACTTCCACCTCTTCAATTTGCCTCTAGACATGCCAACACTTCAATTACAGCAGCTGTTTGTCTCTTTTTACTTAAAATCTCATCTTATAACACTTTACTAAACTTAACATAAAAGTTAACTAAACATACTTTCTTTCATTTACTCTTCCTCCAATTTCAGCCACATAACAAGTCCAGCACCAGCTTAAATTTTTTTTTCGGTGTCAAAATAAATAGCATAACACGTGTATGAAATTTTGTAAAAATCGGAATCCGAAAATTTGCCGCGGTGTAATCAGTGCCTTAAACCGAGCCGAAACCTCGACGATTTTTACAGAACGGTAACCGTATGATGTCGTCGTATAATTTTGGTCCCAAAACTCTTTAAATCATGTATGGAAACATATAAAATCAAATCAAAATCATTTACTTTAAAATATTGCGCGTTTTCAATATTTTTCGATCGCGCGAGCCAAAAACCCTAATTGGCTCCGTTTATGTCTTTCGACGATAAATGAATTTAAAACCTCTTTTGTTTATCAGTTTTAACTAATTTATAATCAATTCCCCTATTCATATATTTCATGTAAATGTCATATATCATGTCATACTCTGACGCATTAAAAGAAAAATGCATAAAATGCATGTAATGACGTCAAAAAGACGTATGACTCTGGTCGGGGGTATCACAACTCTCATCTCCTTAAGAATTTTGTCCCCAAAATTCCATACCTGTACTATGAATAGCTCTGGATATTTTTGTCGCATCCATTCCTCTGTTTCCCAAGTGTCTTCACCTTGAGAATGGTGCTTCCATAGCACCTTAACCATAGGGATGTCTTTATTTCTCAGTTTTTTCACCCCAAATTCCAGTATCCTCACTGGTTCCTCTGTATAGGTTAAGTTCTCTGCCACCTAAAATTTCTACTCGTTAATCACGTGAGTGGGATCTGATCTGTATCTCCGAAGCATACTCATGTGAAAAATGTTATGAATCTGCGTCAACTCTGCTGGTAACCAACTCTCTCTGTGATTTCATATGGACCAATATATCTTGGCCTCAATTTTCCTTTCTGCCCAAACCTGATGATGCCTTTCCAGGGTGAAACTCTAAGGAAAACTCTGTCCCCAATACTGTACTCCATATCTCTGCGGTGTTAGTCCGAATAACTCTTCTGTCTGTCTTGCGCTGCCTTTAATTTTGACTTTACCACACTAACTTTGTCAACTGTCTCTTGAACCAACTCTGGACCCTTAAGTGTTCTCAATCCCTCTTCGTCCCAACAGATAAGACTTCTGCACTTCCGACCATAAAGTGCCTCATAGGGTGCCATACCGATGCTGCTGTGATACTGGTTGTTGTAGGAAAATTCCATGAAACTGATGTAGTTGTCCCAAGAACCTTGGAACTCCAAAATACAAGCCCACAACATATCCTCTAGTGTGACACCCCTGACCAAAAGCATACGTCATTTTGATGTCATTTCACGCATTTCATGCATTTTTGTTTAAATGCATCAGAATATGACATGCTATATGACATTTACATGAAATAATTGATTTGAGAAATGATTATAAATGAGTTAAAAATGATAAACAGGAGTGGTTTTAAGTTCGTTTATCGTCGAAAGACATAAACGGAGCCAATTAGGGTGTTTG
>CANUEY010079330.1:0-29079 GCA_948099555.1 Croton setiger
ATCCATTAACTTCTGTTTGTTTTACTCATCTTTATTTATTATAACAAAAAAAAAAAAAAAAAAAAAAAACCAGAATTGAGAGAATATATTGGATGAGCATATGATTCTACTACTTACAAGTTTATTTCCAGTATCATTGAGGATTCCACCAGCTCCAGAGGCAAAATTTACACCAGTCAAGAATGTGTTGCTCGTTTTCTTTATTATGGATAGATATGGTGGAGATGTAGGCAACCCTACCTTTTCAGCTGCTCATCATCATTTGCTCAACTCTTAGCCAATTAATCAATAATTGTCTTGATGATGCAAATTGATTAATTACTCCATTTGCTCAACTACAGCTTTGTAGGAAAAATTTTATAGTAACTCACAACTTCTAGATCCTTTAATTTATCAAATTACCCCATTTAAATATCACTTTCCACTTGTAAAATCACATTTTTTTGGAGACAAGTTAATAAAATTTTCAACTTTTAAGAAATTGAAATCGAAGAATGAAATACTACTAATTTCTCAAAAGACTATTAAATTTGTCGGTGATTTGATAAAATCCATTGGAAAGTTATTGAAATATTTGAGATATTTCTATAAGGTGTGTTAATGAATGTATTTAATTGCCTTGTGTTATGGTTTACCTAATTACTAGTACAACATACAGTATAGTACTACCGCTGAAGTTGCATTGACAAGTTCTAGAAAATTGAATTGCCTCCTCCAAAATATCATAATTTGAAATTAAAGAAGCAGCTGTACTTATTATTTTAACAAACACTACACCTTTGTAATTAATTCAGTGAACAGTAATGGGGTTATCTATAATTTCAGAGTCTTCAAATATTAAAATGTTCTCCAAAAAGAAAAAAAGAAATTTTGTCAATCAATTTCAATATTTTATATTTAGAAGGAAAAATTAATTTATCTATAATATAATTTCAATCAGTTCCACTTTTACTAAATAAAAAATAAAAAATTTAATACTACTATATTATGTGCCTTGAATGTATGTTAGTTAGGTCTTAAGTAATTAATCAATGCAACATCAATTATGTTTTTCTTTAATCTTGATAAAATAAAGGAGGTGGGTTCATAAACCTGTCTTGATTATTGCATCTTTCAGAAAAGAAAAAAATTATACATATTAGGTAATAGATCAAAATAATATTTTTTCCTTAAAAAATTGAAACATTTAAGATTATATGTGGTCGGAATAAACACTTTTTAAAATTTTAATATTTGAAAAATTGACCAGATCATATTTTTTAAGTTTATTTTATCCAATGTATATGAATAGATTGGAGTGATACGAGAAACAAAATATAATTAGGCAATATCTATAAAAAACACGCATATAAATGAAGCTTTTTATGATAAAAATTTATTTATTTTTTGATAAAGAAATAAAAATTAATTCTCTCTCTAATTAATTCCAAAAAACATAGAAGTAACAAACTTTGTCACATTTTTACGTAAATAAAATAATAGGTTTAGTCACATAATATACTAGATTTTAGGGTGTAATTATAAACAAAACTCAAGTCTACGACGAAAAAAATTTAACCTTTAGCTTCTGAAAAAGCTCATTTATAGATAAATATGCATATGGAAAGACCTAATTAAACCCTATATAAATATATATTATAAAGATAATGTAAAAAAAGTGATGATAATGAATAAGTTTGAACATACCAAGAAAATCAGCAGCATTTTTCCCATTAGAGAACCTTCCGGTTGGTTTTGCGGTAGGGAAGTCAATACCATTATAAGGAAAATCAGCTTTAGCAAAAGAAAATGGAAGATAATTATTGTTTCCAACATCAACACCTGAGTCTCCGAATACGAACACCGCTGGCACCATTTGAGCCTCTGAATCTCTCAACAATAATGAGAAGCTCATCATCATTAACAAAAACATGAAACTTTCTTCTGAATAATCAACCTTACCCATTATAGCTCTCTCTTTCTTCTGCTACTACAAGTTAATATAGTTACACTTCACAGATCTCCTTAGCATATATATAGTCCTTTCTGAGAATGTGAAAGCAAGAAATATAGAAGATCGACGAGCTGTAATAATGAATGGTAGCAAGTAAGTATATGTTGATATTTTGATGTTCTTGGCGTTGGTATTTATTTTCGCATTTAATGTGTTAGATAAATAGTTATTAGTTATATAGCTTTTTTTTTTTCCTTTCGAAAATGAGTGTTTTCTGTATAGCTTAATTAGCTTTTATTTTACCATAAACATCGTGATCTAGTAGCCAAAGAAGAGAGAGACCCGGATTTGAATGCAATTATGCGTGACAAGATCCCATAATTAAGCTGATGTTTATTATTATTATTATTATTATTTTTTAAGAATGTTTGATTAGTTATTAACCAACTAATTTCGTGTAGCTCTTAATTGGGGAAGTCAGAGAGTAATGTGGAGGGATTACATATCAACAGAAAAGGGTACAATTTATTAGTTAAATTACCGATTAATCACACTCAATTTTTTTTAAAAAAAAAAATTCAGTCTGAGTATAAATTAAATAATTTGGGATTGTTTTAATTTAAACAATGGTCTTGAGTTTGAATCTTACGGAGGTAACTGCATTAAAACTCATTATAAAGAGTTTTGTTGCGACTGCTTGAATTCAGATTATTTAGTTTGAAATTGATTAAATAAATAAAAAGAAAAAAACCCATGTGTAGCAATTTGTTGCGAGTGAAATTCATTGAATAGAGCTTACAGACATAGTATTATTATGTTTGTAAAACTAATGGGGAAGTTAGTTGTTATATGGGCATTTATTATTATGTAAATGGCAAATCAGAAATTAATAATGAATGACAGTCCATTTAATCGTGCATGGGAAGAGGAGCTTTTAAGGGAAGCATAGTAGCACCCATAAATTAGGAGAGGAAATTTTCAAAAGTAGCCTCCATCAATATTAAGTAATCATACAAGCATTTGATCCCTGTATGTGGGAAAACTGAAGTGAAAGGAGAAATTGCAGAATTGTAAAGCTTCCTCCCATTTTCGCACCAATATATTTCGTGCTTTTAGTTTCTTATTATATCTGCATTCTGTTGTCATATCTTGAACCTGTTTTTGTGTGAATCTGATTTGGTATTTAGTTGAGTGAAATTTCATATATTTTTTGCTAAATTAAGCTACTGTAACAAGTTTCCTCACATTTACAGGAAATGTATATTGTGATGGACCGTCAAAAAATGTATCCACAAGAATATGAGCAGTTGCTTCTGTTGGATGATAAAGGTCCCAAAATATATGATCTCTTCTGTTCATGCAGTATGTTGAAATTGGCAAACATGGCACTTTTGCTCTTAGTGTCCCTAATCCACAACATGCTGCTTTTGCCTCTACAAACCCTGATTTCATTTCACAATCATTAGTTAATTTTACTAACTATATTACGATATTAATTTAAAATAATTAAATGTACCATATTTGGAAGGATTTTGAATGATGGATAGCAAGAAGTTGTAGGAGTCAAAAAAGGAGTAAGAAATCCCTTTAAGCTCAGAATTCAAATGTTGCAGCATTGATTTTAGCCTTTGATTGTACATATCAGCCATTGAATTTGCTTCTTCCTTACAATCCAATGTTTTGGTCTTTACTCTTAGTGCTGGAACACATCCTACCGGTCCAACACCAGATATCACGAACTTCCGACCGCCGTGATCATACATTCTCTGTCAAATCAAATTTATCCATATTAAAAGTCACATATAATTTTGTAATTATTAATAAAATGAAAACAAAAAATAGTTTAGCATACCTTCATAAGATCTTTCAAAGTGGTGACCATCAAATCCACATACTCCTGAGGAGTAAGACGATTGGAAATAGAAGTGTTTGAGTAATCAAAAACGTCATTACTGCCAATTACTATAGTAAATATTGATTTGGATAACATATTATGGGAAGCAGAAGCTCCCATCTTCTCCACCATCTTTCCATATACTGATTCATAGTCTCCTACTTGCTGTGTTAAGGGTATGGATTGTCCCTGCATGCAATTTTTGATTAAGTGAAAATAAAATCAATTATGGACAAGAATTAATTCAGGTTTTTTTATTATTATTATTATTTATAATTCAATTTACCAGCTTTCCATCTGTGCCATTGAAAATTCCTGCACCGGCGGAGGCGAAGCTTACTCCTGTCATGTATCCAGAAACGTCATCCTTGTGGTTGAATTTTAAGGCTAGGTACGGTGGTGAACTAGGTAATCCAAGTTTCTCAGCTGCCAAATAAATTTTTAACTATATAAACTTTTATTATATTTAAATATTCTGATAAAAGATAATACTAGTAGTAAATATAATAAAACTAATTACCAATAAAATCGGCAGCGTTCTTGCCATTGCAAAACCTTCCGGTGGGTTTCTTATTCGGAAAATCTATACCGTTATGAGGAAAATTTGCTTTTGATATAGAAACCGGAAGATAATTGTTGTTGCCGACGTCAACTAAGGAGTCGCCGAACACGAACACCGCCGGCGCCATTTGAGCCATTGATAACCTCAATAAAGTGGTAAAGAAGAAACATAATAGAAAATTCAAATTTTTGGTGCCCATTTTAAGTGATTGGAATCAAGATTAGTAAGAATAAATAATTATGCAGAGAAGAGAAGAGAAGAGAAGAGACAGATGGTGTATTGAAATGGAGAAGTAAGAGAGGTGTTATATATAGGAAGGAGATAAGTTGATATGGATGGAAGTCCACAATTTTTTTAGTTCTTTCTCTCTATTTTATTTTTTAATTATTATTTTTTTCCTAAAAAAAAAGACTAATATATTTACAAAATCCAAGCATCTAATCATATATATTAGCAAAAAATTAAATTAACCCCATTGAGATCAAGAAAGTAATGAAATTTGTATGGTAAATGGGACCCCATTATCAGAGTTTTGAGGTCAGCTATGTGGTACCGTCCCACTCTCAGTCCACTTCCAATATTCCAAACGTTTCTTCATCTCTCCATTTTGGCACCACACCATGGCCACTATTGTTTTTTAATTTCACACTCAAGAATCTCACTTTTCCAGTTTCTCTGCAGCCTTCTTCACTTCCAACCATTAATATATGTTGATGACTACATAGAGAAAATACATATTTATATATATATGTAGAGAGTTCAATTGGTGGAATATGAAATTTATGAATTTGTAAACATTTTGGAGTAACAAATGTAGGAATTGATGAAATTTAAATATCATTTTTAAATAAATTTAAATAGTTCATGGATTATAATAAAATGAATGAATTGATTTAATGGAATAAATCAATGAAACATTTGAATTCTATCATTTTAATTTTATTTAATCTGAATTAATAATTAATTTCCTTACGAAAATATTGATTAATTATTTAATATCAATGAATTGAAACTTTTGGGTGCATGCGTGTGCGTGTATATAACTATATCGAAAAAAAGAATAGGAGAAAAAGAAATTACAAGAAATGGTAATTTACGGGTTAAAAATGTTAATGTATAATTCAACCCCACCACTTAATTTGGTATAAGTCCAAATGAGAAAGACAAAAATTAAGTTAATTTTCCAGGAATTGAAGTTTAATTGTTATTTAAAAAATAATATGTGGAAATTATAATTTTCAACGTATCAAGTTCAACACGTTGTGGCCTAAAACGACCATTTCACACGCCAAAGCCAAAATCCACCGCCGACTACAAACGTCGACGACAAATAAGAGCCACGCCACGCCACCCCACCCTGCCCAGCCTACCAATACAGCTCTAAGTGCTTCCAATCCATAAGCATTGTGCTTTATTTCCACATTCTTGATCTCACTAGGTTTGGTTGCTAGCTGGATTTGTTTGCTCTGCCGGATCTTACAAAACCACTTTTTTTGAAAATTCGAATTTCTCAAATATACTTGATTGGAACATATTGACGGTTTATTATCATATCAAACTCGAATGATTTAAAGGTCGTTCGAATTCATTTATAAAACTAAATAATTGATTTTAAACTCATGATTTGAGCTTGTTAAATTAACAAATCAACCCAGATTTTAAAGATTAACTCGCAAATTAATTCATGAATAATATCATGACTCTTTTACCGACAATAGTGTTTGACAAGTCAGCTACAATAAGAGATATTATAATAATAAAATAATGTTTAATAATATTTTAAGATACAATTTAACTTTATGAGTATCGAAATATTTGAGAATCAAGACAAATCAATTAGTACTCAGTCCCTAGTTGGTCTTTTGAAAAATTACCCCATTGTGGATGTTTTTATTGACCAAAATCACCGTAGTGCTTGTGAACATTTTCGAGCTAGACATTGTTTAATTTAATTTGGCTCATTTCCACCTCTATTATTTAGTAAAACAGTTCAAAGTAGTGTTTAATCATTTAAATATCTAAATTGTCATCAGTTATTTATAGGAGTTGTGTACAAAATAACTTTTAGTATTTTGATTAAAACGTTATAACTTACTATGAAGAGCTATCAATGAACACAATTATTCAATAATAAAATTAATAACAGTTTTTACATTTTTCTATGACATATAACTATATATACCTCCATTGCGATGCCATTGGAATTCTCACACCTCATGACTTGAAAGTAAATTTAGGTACGAGTGAAGTGATCGGAAGTGAAATCTATTTGTACTCCATCAACTCTAATAGATTCTTTGATTTTTATATTAGATTTCTTGTTTTTCTGATAAATATAATGTTGTTTCTCGTCAATGGAAATTTGTCAATTTATTCCAAAAAAAGCTAAATAAAATTTTCCAATAAAAATTAAATAAGGGTGGAAAGAAAAAAAATTATAAATGCAATAAAGTAGACACTTAGTGTAAAACCACATAAAAATGGAAGAGTGAAAATATTTGAATTTGGCTACAAATATGCTTTACTAATAATTCTTCACATACAGAATTTTTCCCTCATTAATTATGCATTTTGAATTTTTATTCAGCTTATTATGAATTCATAGTCATAGTGAAAAGAAATGAAGTGTAATATTATAAGCAATTAATTAATTAAATTATAAAGGAAAGGTTGCAGTATGGTCCAATAAGACAGGACACATATCCTTATTTTGGCTTGAATCCAAACAATAAGCAAAAAGATTGCCAGAAATTTAGAGTGTGAAATGGTGGATTATTATAGAATCCATCATTTGCCGACTGAAAGGGTTGAAATTTAGTGGAGATGTTGAGAGGTTAGTTCTGAAACACCTTCACACAATTTCCACCCAATTCTTATTGTCATTTTTCACGATATACTGCTGGGATGATTTTGGTCAGCTTTGAATTTTGATTTCTGAATTAACAGATCTTAACTAACATTTATTATTTAAATAACACTTGCTTATTTGAATAATTAATATTAATTTTTCTTTATAAAATGATACATTAACGACTAAATGTTACAATAATTGACTAAAGCCATAAATTGAAAATTTTGAGAAAAAAAAAACGTAAAAATTACAATTATCTTTTAATATTAATCAAAATACAGGAAGTTAAGCAATATGCAAGTGGTGAAAGCACCTTTTACTCCAAAAAGCAAAAAGGAGGTTCAAAGGGAGAACTGGTAAATAAATAAATAAAATTATCAAATTCTTTTAAAATTTTTCTAAACTTGGAAGAAAATTATAAAATTTCATATAAATTGTAGCCAGAATCAGTTGACAGCTTAAATGAACTGAAGCTGGGACTGAAGGTATAAAGGCTCATATTAAACTCCAAACCGGCTACCACTGTATTCAGTTATTGAACTGCATATTATACTACTAATACTACGAAAATTATGAATTTCATAATGATAAATATTAGCTTTAAGCTTTTAACAAGGAAAAGGGTAAAAAACCTTGAAAAAGAGATACTTTCCGTTGCACTTCTTTATATAAATTTAGAGAGGAAAAAAAGTTAAAAGCTGCTATATCATATGTGTGCTGCTTTCTTTCACAGGAGCCCTTTGCAACTTTTGTGGGGTACAACTAGTGCTCTATTAATATGTTAAGCCCAAAAAAAAAAAAAAGAAAGAAATTGTTGAATTTGAATACTTCAGCAACTCAAACAAAATTCACTATTTACTTTCTATTTTTTCCATATCTCAGTCTCAGGTGCCATAGCAGCCTTTTCAGCTCATAAAACTTTATCTTAGTTGTGGGTTTTTGACACCTAACCACTTTATCTTCAACAGCTCCTTCAACAACTTTCTAAAACCATCAGTAGTACTTTCCTCACGTGGAATGATTTGCAATTCTGAACAGAGTATCATAACTTTGAATGGACTAAGATGCCGGAGAATATCTGGGTCTCTGTCATAATCCTAAAATACCAATGCTTGTAATTAATGAACATGATTTTGCACAATCACAAAATGATTAAGATGGGATTATAGAGTCCATGATTTTGCACAATCACAAAATGATTAAGATGGGGTTATAGAGTCCATGTCTAGAAGCCTGTTGGTGGGTAAGGAACAAATGATACTACTGACTAATAAGTAGGCCATAGAAAGGAGGATATGCTACTGACAAAGAGGAAAATGATGGACCCACAACAGTCATATGCTAGAAAGTAGTAGTAAGTCATCTAAATTAAATACTAACAAGTTTCTAAATTCAGTGGTCCTAGTATAAGCTCAGAAAAGAAAAATGACAGCATCATTACTAAATGATGCATATTCACTCACCTTCTCTGTTGTGACAATTACTGGCTTGGAACCAAACTTGTTCTCTAGTTCTCCGAGTTTCTCCATTACCACCTCAATGTCCTAGATTATTGACAGGGGATGTCAGATTGGAATCAGCAACAAATTACGCAGCTGCAGTTACAAGCACAGCAACAAATTTTGATTTCAGTAATGAAACGGAGGTTAGGTTCGAACTCCCTTTCACCAATTTCTTTTTTATTTTTTAGAATAAAGGTTTGGATAATCTGTACTGTATCGGGTCTAGAGATTACTTATGGTGGGTTGCAGTTCTAAAATTTTGACTCGTGTATTATAAAAACAGTACATGTGAAAAGTAAACTGTTTATATTTTTCCTATATTGTACTCTAATGCAAAGTCAAATTTTAAAAATGTTACCTACTATAAGTGATCTCGGAACCAGTATAAATTTTCTAAACTTTTACTTCAAAAAAAGTTTGGTGAAAGGGACTTTGAACCTTCAGAGGGTCCGAACTCCCAATCGGTGCTCTTCTTATTTTTGCTTCCCTTGTTTGTGGAAAGTACAACAAATTTTTTGGTAGATACAAGTCATGTAAGCAGGAGAATGAACTTGAAGATGAAATGGGTACTTAGCATTTTTGAGCTATAAAGAGATAGATTATTCATATGATGTATATATATTTAAAAAAGGAAAAGACAGTATTAAGAGAATAACAGAATTATACCCTGGTCTGAAAGAAGTGATGATCAGTGAAATCAATTCGATCAACATAAAATGCTCCCATCTGCAGCAACATACCCACCATTTAAACACATCGTAAAAGGGAAGGTGAGATAGAGGACCCATTAAAAATCAAAGTCCTTTGACATTCTCATGGTTATACATAGATGCTCAAAGTTTAACAATATAATCAAGAGAGACTTAGTAAAAATACCATTGCAAAACCAGAAGCTAAAATTGGTAGTACCTTCTCAATCCCCTGCAAAAAAGCATCTGCAGAACCAATTGCAGAAACACAAAGCACGATGGCATCATGTATGGCACCCAATGGTATTCTCAAGTTGATATCTCCTACTTCAAAGAAATATGAGGGACACATTCTAGTGAAAAAAATAGGAAGCGAATCTTTAACTTCTCGCAACTTGATCTTGATATCTTGAAGATATTGTTCTGAAACCTGCATAGTACTTTTAATTGATATATTTACCTTAATACATTAACATAAACATACTACACAAATAAAGACCAGAAAATATCAGATCCATATACCAAGTTTGCATGATGAACTACAGCAACATCAGCCCTTCTGAGAGCTGATAAGGGTTCCCTTAAAGGTCCAAGTGGCATCAACTGACAGTTTCCCCACAGTGATAGCCCATTAACCATTACAATCTCAAGGTCACGCTGCAAGCTCCAGTGCTATCTTCCAAACAAGAAAATGGTTATCAGCATACACCTATAAAAAATGTTTCAGTGCATCAGCCATAACAATGTCCTTAAAACCAATAAAAAATCAACCAATGAGCAGTATACGAGACCTGTACTTCGCAATTGGTAAGCAGTATAATGTCAGGCTATTAACTTACCACAAAATAATAAAGCCAAAAGGTCTCTTATACACTTCTAAATGACCATAGAACATCATTCAACCAGAAAAGGAAAGGAATTTTTGAATTTCAAATGCAAAGAAGATGCCAATAGAGTTGATGGCATCGACGACTGACTCCTATTTACAAGGGATAGTTGTCCCGTCATTTGACCATACAGCATATATGTGCAACAAAATGACAACTTGAGAACAATAATAGAGGTAAAACAAGCATAATACCTGCATTCCATCATCTAGAACAACAGCACTGATTTTTCTTGAGTTAAGCTCACTTCCAACTTCCTGATCAGCCCAAGTTTCCTCAGATAAATACCTTTTAGGATCAATGTATCCATATTGTTTGAAAAAAGAAGCAGCAACAGCTGCTCGATTTGCACCTATACCAATCTTTGCAGGCCTCTTCAGAAGATGCCTTGAAAGCATCTTAGCTTCATCTCCACCAGCATAACCCTGCCAAATAATTAGCATATCCAATCAAAAAATAACATAACCAATTGAAAATTGCATTTCCATATCCAGTCATTCACATCAAACAATGAAATTTCCATATCCAAAAGGTGAGATGAAATTAGATACCCTAGTGAGAATGAGAGGTGAAATTCCAGAATCAGCTAACAATCTGGCAATATATTCAACCATTGGTGTCTTCCCATTGCCTCCCCAAGTTAAATTCCCAACACTTATCACCGGTACGGACAAGCTTCAAAATCAAATTACATATAAGTTGGAGAAGTAAACATTTTACACGAAATTAAGCTAAATTGCAGTACCAAAATATGCCAATATACAGTTACATCAATATTATAGTCCTAAACAGATTGAATGCAAGAGCGAAATTTCAAGCGATTTTAGAAATATTTCCCAAATGTAGAAATATATTTCCTTTTGCAGAAACAAAACTTACCGGTGCTTAGAAAAGAAGCCAAAGTAGTAGCAACAGCGCCGGAGAGAAAGCGAGAGTGCGTACAGAGAGGACAGAAACGATAGTAGAGGAATAAACGTGCGCTGCAGAGTAGAGAGCTTAGTGCGGTCTCGTGTGTAGGCTATCTGGTTCACTGCTCTCCTCAGTTTCTCCATTTGAAAACGGCCAAAACCATAAACCAAAAATATCCTAAACCCCGGTGCAATTGTACTAGCAGATAAGTTGTTGATGTTTTTATACAAAATTGGATTTTTAGGGCATTTTTGGTTAATGATACAGAGTCGAGGGTTAAATTATGGTTTTGTCTTTGCAAAGTCAATAATTTAGAAATTCCATATGGTAGGGACGGACTGTTGCTTTTTTTTTTCCCCTCGGAGATTTTACATTCAATTTTTTATTTTTTCTTAAATCAATAAAAATACTACTAATAATCACAAAAGTTATTAAATTATAATAAATAAATAAAAATTATTTATAATTAGTTTATTATCAGTTCATATTAGTTTACAATAGGTTTATATTAAATGTATATGCATTGTTTAGAGTTAAACTTTCATAGAAATTAAAGTGTTTGGTGAGAGAGTAAATTGAAAGAGGATTGGAATTTAAAGTAATATATAGGACCCAAGCAAATTCAATTTCTAAAAAAATATATTTACATAGAAGTTATTTTTAAACCAAACAATACCTTTGTAACATGTAGCTTTTGAAGATAATGGTTGCATCATAAATATATTTTTGTCATGTAATTATTTTCTCATTTAATGATCTAATCATAACAAAAAAGAAAATTCTCTCTCATCCTTATAAAACATCAAACAACACCTAACATCCTCCACTCCTCCCGCTGATGATTAAATGTCTCTTTCTCTTAAACTCATTTTTTTTACAACTAATTTCGATTTAATTTGAAATTAGTTTAAATTATAAAAATTGAGAAAACAAAAGTTAAGGATTTTGAATTTTTTATTTGTAAACTGACTTATGTATTGATTAGGTAAACTAGTTACATTTGCCATTGAAAACAAGATGTTTTGTTTTAAATAAATATCATTTGAACTCAAAATTAAAGTATAAATGTGATTAAATTTTCAAAATTAAGTGTTAATTTATGTGATTAAAATTTTAGGTGCGTTTATTAATATGTAAGATGAAGGATGGAAATGTATGAAAGACTAATTTGTAATTTCCTGTTTTGTTTTTATGACACTGTAATTGTAAAGTCTCTAACATAATTATTACCATGTAAGAGCTGGTAATAAATTGCTAAATCTAAAGTAACTAGCAATAAAAATTTTGGAAAAACGTTCTGTATATAAATGGAAAAAAACAGGGCGCCATGACGTCGACAAACGTGCAGCAAGCAGATGGCCACGCAAACCTGACAACGGAGAGCGGGAAGCAACAGACGCCGTTTTCTCACGCGCTCACGCCGTTATTACACACAAAAAAAATCAATCATTTAAATACCCATTTTAACTCCGAACCTTAGCTTCGGCAGTGTAAAAAATGAGCTTCGGGGATAGTCTCGGTTACCAAAAGCAATCCTTCCCTCGAAAAAGCCAAGCCACCACCCAAGAAAATAATAATGGAACCAAAAACAGGAGAGAGACAGAGAGAGGAAGTTTTTTTAAAAAAAATTAAAGAGGCCTTGTTTTTCTAGAGAGAGAAAGTGAAGCAGAAAGAAAGATACAGTGGTGTTTTTTAGAGAGAGACGTACAGGGATGGGACAGATCGTCAAGAGGAAGAAGAAAGGAAGACCATCCAAGGCGGATCTAGCTCGCCGGTCGGCTGGACTGAAAGCATCGAGTACTGAGTCGGACCGACGGCGAAGTCTCCGGCGCCGGAATGTAAGATACAACAACTTCATCGATTACGATGATTACCTGGACGAGTTCGAGGAGTACGAGGACATTGAAGAAGATGAGGAAGAGGAGGAGAGAAGGAAAGAGAAGAAGCTCAAGCTAGTTGTGAAGCTCAATAATAAAAACCAGAGCCGCAATAAAGCGGCGCGTAGAGATCACGCGCAAGATGATGTCGTGGCATCGTCGTCGGATGAAGAAGATGAGGACGAAGACAGCGAGAAGAAGCCATTGAAGAAGAGGAAAATCAACAGCCGCGACGACAGTGAAGCAGAAGCAGAAGCAGAAGATGAGAGCGAAAATGATAATGGAAATGACGATGAGAACGATGAAGAGGTATATAAAAATTGCTAATCAATCGGTTAAATTGTATGGATCTCATCGAAGTGATGGATTTAAAGGGTGCGAAAACATAAAACCTGGCACGGAAAGGGAAGTAAATACTGAGGAATTTTTGCAATTGGTCCAGACTTCAATGTTACTCATGCCCTCATTTCTCTTTCTATATATCCATTTGTTGTGTCGGGAGATTTTGAGATAATAACGGTCTGGTCAACTGTCAAAAACTACCTTCACTCCAACAGAATCTGATCACGCCCTCCCCACCTTTCTCTCTCTACCCACACATCTCTTTCTCTTTCTATATCTATTATCTTTTGCTCTCTCACTCTCTCTCTTACCTATGTTGGCCGCTTTATTTATGTGTCTATATCTATGTCTCTGTCAGCGATTGGTTTCTCTTTTCCCATGATACATTTGCTTGCTTCGTGCATATGTATAAGGGTATAGAGTTTAAGGTTTTTATACTTTTGGATTTTGACAGGAAAGGGAAAGAAAGGCTGATAGTAAAGGCCATGAAGACTCTCTTCCAGGTTTGTTTTGAATTTGATTTGTCTACTATGAGTCTAAGACTTATTTTGATTTGGGTTTGCTAATTTTTTATTTTATTTTTCTTTGGTTAGGAACAGCTTCAGATCGTAAAAATGAATTGCCGTTGCCTTTGCCTGATAAGAAGTCGCTTGAGTTGATTCTTGACAAGCTTCAAAAGTGCGTATGGGTTGTATTTCCCTTCTTGTCATTTGATACCTAGGCTAAGGGAAAGATTCTTGAATGTTAATTCTTATTTTGGGTCTAAATTGTGGTAGGAAGGACACATATGGCGTGTATGCAGAACCGGTGGATCTTGAAGAGGTGTGTGGATTAAAATGGTTACTTGTCGGGCTTGTTTCTGTTGGCTGTATTTTGTGGGATGTTGATGTGCTAATTCTTAATCCTTGTATTGTTGTAGCTTCCTGATTATCTCGATGTGATTGATCATCCAATGGACTTTGCCACAGTGAGGAAGAAGTTGGGTAATGGATCATATTCTGCCTTCGAACAATTTGAGGTTAGTATATATGATTCGAGCCTTTGATTTTTGTTTTTGGGCTGGAATAGTTGCTCTCTCGCCTGGAATCAATGTGGTGCCGTAAATGAAATGCTGCTGAAGTCCATGTTGATTTCATTTATGTAATGCCTTTAAATGTTTGTTCAGTTTAGTTTTTGTATGGAATGCGCTCTCTCTCTCTCTCTCTCTCTCTCTCTCTCTCTCTCTCTCTCTCTCTCCAGCTGCTCACCATTCTCTCAAATTCTTCATTTCAAAGTGTAAATATATACAGAAGTCATCTTGTCCTTGAGTCTCCTTTGATGGTTCAGCAGCTATCTTTTACTCATATATTCATTGCAATTGACCAGAATTCGTTTAGGATTCTAGATGCTATGCTTGTAATCGAAAACTCTTCCTCCTCTCTTCTCTCCGAGCAAGGTTGGGAGACTCTGGAGACTGTTTCCTTTTTTTTCCGATTTGTTCCTACGGTTCAAAATTAGGATCTTCTGGCACTTCTAGACAGGAAGAATAAGATCACTGTGCTTTCATCTTTACTTCCCTACTTCCATTTTTAAACCTTTTTACCAATCTATGATTTTGCAGCATTTAGTTGTGAACCTTGTGCTCCGTCATTATGGTCTGAAGAGTTTGGCAAACTTAATTCAGATGATGATTTATTAATGAAACTTCTTAAATCATAAGGAGATATTTTCTGACAATTGTGGTGCCTGTATGTCTAAGTATATATATTTATATATATACTTTAGGTACAATCTGCACTAGTTTTATTTTGGACTCCTAGTCAAAAAGGCTATGGAGATCATAAATTTGATGCTTTTTGTGCTGGTTTGGTAATATAATTGTTTACTGGGACAATTATTATGAAGCAGATCAATTATCTTCAAAGGGGCTTAAGAAACTGAAAAATAGTGCTTTACTCCCTAATCTCTGTGATTCAGCGATATATATTTTGGTGGAACGCCCATGCGTTATTTGAATCTCTGCCCCAAATATCTGTACACTGATAATTTTTCAACTCTAATCCATCCATCTTTTTCTATGGTTTTGTTGTCAAAATTTGTTGCTTGTTATTGATCTGGAAGCCTAGAAGGGTTATGAATTTAATACTTTACTAGGCATGATGGCCATCAGAATATTTTTTTAACATATAATATTCACTGTTTTAGAAGTAGTAATACATCGGCTCATTTGGTTATTGGCTGTAATACATCTTCTCAAGTTTTGTTAGTGATTAATACTGCAATTTTGAATTTTTAAATTTAAATTTGTCAAGGAAAACTTCTCCTAAAAGCTAAGTTAGCAAGATTACTTTATTTGGTATTTTAAATTTATTTTCTTTGATTGCAGAGTGATGTGTTTCTAATTTGCTCAAATGCAATGCAATACAATTCATCTGAGACCATTTATCATAAACAGGTATACTGCTTGTTAATATAATATCTATGTTTCTCTTCTCAACCCAACTCTTAGGTTTTTATATGTTCATCTTATTATCCCATTAATTGGAAAAGGCACGAGCTATCCAAGAGCTGGCAAGAAAGAAGTTCCAAAAGTTAAGGCTTGACATTGAACGCACTGAGGAGGAGCACAAATCTGAGCAGAAAACAAAGTCAAACTTCTTGGCGAAGAAGCAAATGAAGAAACCTTTGAGCCGGACTATGCATGAGCCTGTAGGTTCTGACTTCTCTTCTGGTGCTACTCTGGCCACTACTGGTGATGTCCAGAATGGGTTTGTTCCTCCACAAGCTAGTGGCTGTGAGAGGCCTAGTAATATTGATGGGCCTATCGAGGGTAGCTCTAATCTGATTGACAGTATTCTGGAGAAACCAGAAGAAATGTCATCTGGTATGTGTTATATTTTCCATGCTGTTATGAATATGGATTTTGTTGATGGTTTCTAAAATGTCTGAATCAGTCTCGAAAATTCTGCTCCACATTTTCTCAATGGAATTTGCAAAACATCTAAGTTAATTGACTGCAGCTTGCTGTGATGGTGAAGCTGTGTTAGTAATCTCAACAATGTATCAGTGGTCTTGAAGGCAGTTATTTCATAGAAATTTACCAAAGAATATGAATATCTAAGTATTACCTCCTTTACCTTGACTAGGATCATGAGTTATGGACTTTTGTAGTACGATACTAAATATTTCAAGCAACATGTTTTTACTAATGTACCTAAATTTCATCTGTCTTATACTCTTCTTCAGTGATCTCAAAATTATCAATAAGATTTTGTATTTGCTAATGGTTATGATCTTCTCTTTTTTTAACATAAAAAAAAAATTATTTATGCATTTTGAATGTTATTTTTAGGGAAGGGGTTATTATCCAAATTTGGAAAGAAGTCGTCCATGCCAGAAGAAAACCGTCGTGCAACCTATAACCTATCCTGTCAAACCATGACGAGATCAGAATCAATATTTTCAACATTTGAGGGTGAAATCAAGCAGCTAGTTGCTGTATGTAATAGCAGAACTGTTCTCTTCCTTTAAGCACTTGGTTTCTGTGCTAACCTTTGTTTCTATTTTTTGTCAATCAGGTTGGACTTCATGCAGATTATTCTTACGCAAGGAGCTTGGCTCGTTTTGCGGCAACTCTTGGACCAGTTGCATGGAAAGTTGCCTCCCACAGGATTGAGCAAGCCCTACCTCCTGATTGTAAGTTTGGTCGTGGGTGGGTTGGAGAATATGAGCCACTGCCAACACCTGTATTGATGGTTGAAACACGTGCAATCAAAGAATCTCCATTATTTACAAAAACACAAGGTGCTACTGCTGCTAGTGAACCAAATTCAAGGGCCCCAGTTCTTCATGAGGTGGATAATGTTCGAGTCCCAATTTCAGATGGCAAACAATCCCTGTTCCAGCCAACCTGTGTCTCCATGCAAGAAGCAAGAACATCTTTGTTTTCTCCTGCTGGATTGAAACGTAGAACACCTCTCCCTGCTAATCCCACTAATCAGCAGCAAAACCCTCCAGCCAGGAATTCTGGTGGGGCTCAGGACAAGGTTTCAAAACAAGTGGAACTCAATCTACCCCCTTCAAGCTATCAACATGATACTGATGTTGCAGAGAAGCAGCTTCCAAGTAACTTGGAAATGGCAGCAACCAAGCCAAGGGAGATGCCAAGGACAATGGGTCTTATACATTCTGTGCCTTCTAAGCAACTAGAAAATAATCAAGTTGGTTCCAGAGGGTTACCTAATGGAAAGGCTAGCAGTTCCGTAAATAGTAGATTGATTAGTTCATCTTCTGATGGTGTTCCCAATCAAATGGCTGCCCGTGCAGCACCATCGTTCTTTAACCAGGTACATGAACGGGTTCTTACTGATCCAGTCAAAGCAATGCAAATGTCAGCTGAAAGGTCTCAAAAACAACAGAAACCTTCAAATCAATCACCAGTTGATACTTCACCTGCTGTGCAACCTGCAAGAAATGATTCTAGCAATGCTGCTGTTGCTGCAGCCCGTGCATGGATGTCGATAGGTGCTGGGGGGTTTAAACCACCAACTGATAGTTCTAATTTGCCAAAAACTCAGATCTCTGCAGAGTCATTATACAATCCAACCCGGCAAGTAAATCCACAAATTCCTCGAGTTCAAGGGCAGTATCCCCTTCCTGCAGGGATGCAGTTTCAGGTCGAGAAGAATAATTTCCCATTTCAAGCATTTATGCGACCTCCTGTTCATGCGGGAAGTGAAGGGCAGTTCCAAAACAGGCCTATGAGCTTCCCTCAATTTGTTACCACTGACTTGTCTCGGCTTCAAATGCAACCCCCTTGGCGAGGACTAAGTCCTCACTCACAGCAAAAGCAAAAACCAGACACACTTCCTCCTGATTTGAATATTGGTTTCCAATCTCCAGGATCTCCGGTCAAACAGTCTTCAGGAGTCATGGTCGACTCCCAACAGCCGGACCTAGCATTACAACTATGAGTATGCATCAGGAATTTAATATGATGAAAGATTACTGGGGTAATATAATCCTTGATTCAAGAACTTTAATTTTTTTACTCATGCCTAAGCTCCTTAAAAATGTCAGAAAATTAAATGAGGTATGTTCCTGCCAAATTTGGTACGAGGATTCTTAACCCAAATCTTTGATTCATAAGATAAAGATGATGGATTAGTCCGTGCCCGGGTTTTATCTGTATAAAGAAGGGATTTTTGCCGCTTCACGCAGTAGATGAAATGACTCCTGGAGAATCGACTCACGGGAAGATAATTTCTGGTAGAGCTACATGTTTCTTCTTTTGTTATTGAAGGTTACTGACTTAGAACAGTTATAAGTTTCAGTCAGGAAGCTAATATATAAAAACAAAAAGTATTGAAAAGAGTTGAGCATGAGAAATGGATTATTGATCCTTATTCCTTAGGATTATCATCTGTTGATCATATATTTTAAATCACACATAAGTTCCCAGATTATGCCTTGTTGTACATTAGATTAAGGTGGTCAGGATTTTGCTGTGCTTTGATTCCTTGATGTGAATGCATTCATAAATTTCGCATCTCATTCCTTTCCACTCCATTTTTAGTATTATATATATATATATATATATATTATTTTTTACGGGAACTAATGAACCTATAATTGTATGGATTAATTTGTGTAAATTGGCAGGAGAAATTACATTTACAGCGAAATAATAGTTGAAGCAGTAATTATCGTCAATTTTTGTACGTTTTCACATGTCAGAGTTAAACTGACTTGTCCTCTTCTTGAAAGGATGTGAAAGACGGGTGCCTACATCTTTTGGAGCCATTGTAAAGACAGGTGCCTGCTTGGTTGGGAAACGGGTCAAGTTGGCTACATTAATCCAGTAGATATAGTCAACAATAGCTCTAATTTAAAAAAAAAAAAAAAACAGCAGCAAATAATAAGAGAGTTGAAGTTTAGCTCAACGGTAAACAGGCTCACATGAAATCTTGTGGATCCTAAAGATCCTATATTTGGGTGCTTTCCCAAATCAAATCATATATTTAAAATGTGAAAGGTATAAAGATCCTAAAGATCCTATATTTGGGTGCTTTCCCAAATCAAATCATATATTTAAAATGTATAAATATCAAATTTTGTAATATGGACAAAATTAGATCTTCTCAACTTGAGAATGCGAAACACTAATTAAAATAATTTAATATTCAATTACTTTAAAAAGCAAAACTGAATTGAAAAACAAAAGACAAATTGGATGATGATACGTGCTGTATTGCTTATTTTCGGTAAAAATATCAGACTATAATTTCGCATTTTTGAATTATGTAACATACGTAATAATAATTATGTCACGTGTCTTTTTTGCATTGGCTGAGAAAGGTAACGACATTATTAATTTTAATTAGTCATGTGCTAATTTCTTATTAAGTGTTCTTTCACAATTTCAAATTGCAGAACTTAGTTTCACTTTTATTTGAGTAACATTTTATTTCACTTTTATTTGAGTAACATTTTATTTCGTAAATTTAGATAGCATAAAATCTAAATTTATATAAAAAATAATAGAATTCATTTATATCTAATTTAATTTTTTTGTAGAAACAAAAAATAAATAAATAAAAAGTGGCCACCCGGATCAAACTCAGCCGGACCCTTTATTTATATAATTGTTTACAAAAAAAAAACGAAAATAACATAAAAAGTCATTAAACAAGAAAATAAAAAAAAAAATGGAGAATTGGCTGAGAAAACGAAGGGAATAGCATTGCATTCCTGCCTATAAGCTTGTACGTAGCTGCTTATGGTTGGTGTTATTCCTGAAAAATATTTTCTTGCAAAAATTTCTTCTATCATCATTTCTCAGCATACAAACATCTCCTTCACACACAAATTTCTTTGGAGAAGATGACGATTCTGTGAAGCATCTCCAGAAATTTGGAAGCAATGCCATGTATTGTACACCTCTCTCTCTCCTTCAATTCCTTCATATAATTGATCATTTCTTGTTTCCTCTTTTGTATTTATAGCATAAACATAAGGTCAAGCTCGGTAGGCTCTCCTTCACTAATTTATTTCTTCCAATTAGTTATTTATTAAAACCACACATTCAATTAATATATTTATTTATGATGACTATGTCTAATAAGTGTGAATATGGTTTTTATTTTATTTTCCTCCACCACTTTTTGGTAAACGGTTGGACGAGTCATGTGATATGTTCAAATTTCTTTCCATGTGAAAAATTAATATATTCTACACTTAATCTATTATTTTAGCATTTCGTTCAACATTCCTATTCCTTTTTATTTATATGAAACCTATTTTCATAATATAATTTAATAGGTCGTGTTAAAAGTGATTCTATTTACAACAAGATGTTGATCATAAGATTTGTGGCAGTCAAGGTGTAGCCTGATTGTTCATCTTACTCTCGACGGAGTTAGTAGAATACGTAGGTCTTGAATTTTATTTTTGACGATCATATTGTTAGCACTAATTTAATATGAGTAACTCATATTATTATTTGGTTCATTAGTTGTCTCCTCTATAATTAAAGACTAAAATATGTAGTTATAGATACAATATCCCGTAACTAAAGATTATGTTTGCTAAAGTAGATACAAAATTACTTTGTACTATTAAATTTATAATTGTATTATCCAAAGCCAGATTATAAAGAACTGTAATAAATCGATTGATCTTGGAGCTTAGTATATACCGTCCGACGGTTAAAAATTAAAAAAAAAAAAAAAATTTGGATGCCATTGACCAGATGCAACCATGTCTTAGTCTCCTTGTATGTATACAAAGAAGCATGGTAAAAAAATAGAAAATTACAAAGTGAAGAACTTGAATGCGAAATATTCGAATTGGAAATGTATTTGGGGGAGTAGTCTCCTTAATCGATTTTGACATTTTGAAGTGGCAGTGAACTAATTCAATTCGATTCCCTTTTTATGCAATAATGGAACAAGAAGTATTGGCTATTCCTATTTTCATGGTAGCTTTGGAATCAACATTTAGTACGGGAAGAAGAATTCTTACTGCATTTAGAAGTTCTTTGTGTACGCTAACACCATCAGAGCCTGCAGGACTGGCAGCAGTTGGACCTATTCTGGTTGTCGGCGGTGGTGGAGGCGACGAACAAGCTGCGATTCATTTGGATAGGAATGAAAGGAAGGAGAAGAATATGAAAGACCCATTTGAATTTTTAGGTTTAAAGCAAAACACTCCAAAATGTCATATTTATAAAATTGCCGGTTAGGACCGTTAGTTTTTTTCAATTTGCAGGTCCAACCTGATTTTTAGCTGATAGAGGTCAATGAACAAATTGGACCAGACTGTAGTCAGTTCCTGGTTAAATCGGTTTGACCAATTGTTCCCATATGATTTTAATAGTCATGATTAACACTAATTTTCTTGTCATTTACCCTTCCTTTTTTTTTTTTCTTTTGCTTGATGAAAGACATCTTTGGAAAGGCCATGTAGATTAATAAAAAAGAAAAAGTCCGGTACAGAATAAAAGATGGTAACATGTCCGAACACAAAATTGGATTCCGACTCCTTGATGGAAAATTTGAAGTTGGATTCCGACTCCTTGTGTTCAGGGTTTTGAATTAATATATAGGAATTGAAAATTAAATTTTGTGGGTGAAAAAGTTCATTTTGATCGTTGACTAAAAAATGAAAGTAATTATTCATTTCAAGCAAGTGGGAAGACGTTCTTGCCATTTGATGAAAAGTCATCTCTTCATTTTATTAGTTGGTCACACAAATGTGTACAGATTCAATAGTTTTTAAGTACAGAATGATCAAAAAGTCTAACGATATCAAAATAAAAGGGATTAAAAAAATAATATCCAATGGTTTTTAAGGACGGAATGATCAAAAAGTCTAACGATATCAAAATAAAAGGATTAAAAAAATAATATTAAAAACAGAAGAACTAAATTGTCTAATTTACAAAAATTTAAGAACTATAAAAAAAATTTTTCAGGAAAAATATTAGCTTAATTTTTAATGAAAAAGGAGGGATATAACCTTTAATTTATTAATCTCGGAGCATAAATACCCATGTTATGAGCAAGTAACAAAAAATTCAAATACACAGGAGGAATTGAGTAAACTCTGAAGCCAACGCATCCGAGGTTGTCTTCTTTGCCAACACCATTGGCTTCGCTATATATTTTCACCAATCGAACCTTCCAATGCCGTTTCAAAAATTCCTGACAATTCTTTACTAGATTTCCATTATCATGTCTATGGAAACCTGAGAATCACATTGAAATACTAATTTTTTCCACCAAATATCCCAAGCTAAAGAACACCCCCATAACTCAGCTTCAACTGCTCCACAATTGCCTAGAAATGTTTGAAAACCCAGTTTCCAACCCCCATTTTTATCCGGAAAACAACCTGCACTTGCTGCCTCACCCAATTTCCCGGCTAAGTTACAAAATTAAATTTTTATTTGTATAATTGCAATCATAAATGAAGGGTGTTTTGGTGGTTTGACAATGCATATATATCCTTTGGACTCGGCTTTGCAGCTTTAGCTTAACACTTTGTTTTGTTTCTTTAATCAAAACTTTGTCAAAATTTAAGTTTGTTGAGATATGAACTCATGGCTTGAAAGTTAATATATTTGTCCTTAACCAGCCGAGACAAATGGACTGATCATCTCATATGATATAAAAATTTGGACTCCACTAACCCATATCCTTGCTGCGCCACTGCCCATGCAATACCAATTTGCCTAGCTTTTATCAACACTCCTTCACTTGTAATTGGACAGCCAACAGTTTGCCCATATGCGCTAAAATATTAGCTTAATTTTTGAAACAAATGAAAGGTTTAATCCAATTAAAGTCTTCTTCTTAGTCTTGTGATACCACAAGCATCTAATTAGAGGTGCTAATTGCACTGTGTGCTACACTACTACTATTTTAAAAATATTAATAAAATCTTTATTTCTTTTGAAAATTTTAGTTAAAAGTACAAATAATATATATTACAAATAAATATAAGGGGTAATTACTTTTGGGTCGCTGAGATTTGGGGCAACGTACTCGTAGGTCCCTCTATTTTGGAAATTATATCATCGGGTCTCTAACTTTTGAAATATTATACTCTCAGGTCCTTCCATCCAATACTACCGTTAGTCAACGAAAAAGTTAACGTTTTTTTTCAAAATGACCAAATTACCCTTTGGTTTATTTGAATCGAACCATGATTTATTTGAATCACCCTTGTGGGTCCCACTCACTATTAAAAATAAAAAATGACAGCA
The DNA here is from genome assembly GCA_948099555.1 of Croton setiger. Taxonomy (NCBI): domain Eukaryota; kingdom Viridiplantae; phylum Streptophyta; class Magnoliopsida; order Malpighiales; family Euphorbiaceae; genus Croton; species Croton setiger. The sequence goes on from CANUEY010079330.1 coordinate 23,693, forward strand.
ATGAAGTTTAAACCTACAATCTTTCATATATAACATAAGGTAATAACCAATTGCACCACACCACTTTAATATTTTAATTTGACGTGATAATATTTTATTGTGTAAATTACAACCATTCACATTTTATCACTATAGCAATTATCTATTACTTCAATTAAGATTTTATGAAATAATTACATATTTATTTTTTAATCATCCTACACAACTCTGAAGGTTAGAAGGGAAATTTAACTTTTCCGAAAAATTAAAAAGAGTTTACAGAAAATTTAGTGTTTATTTTGAGAAATTAACAAAAATTAGAAAACTCATACTTTTATTTGGATAAATTAACAAAAATTAGAAAACTCATATTTTTTAGGAGTAATTATTTTTGGGTTTAGGGTTGGTTTAATGTACTCTGGGGTCCCTCTATTTTGGAAATTGTATCATCAGAGTCCCTGAGGTTTAGCCTAATGTACTCTGGGTCCCTCTATTTTGGAAATTGTATCATCGGGTCTCACAATAAATATTTCATTAACCCTAAAAAATATGAGTTTTCTAATTTTTGTTAATTTATCCAAATAAAAGTATGAGTTTTCTAATTTTTGTTAATTTCTCAAAATAAACACTAAATTTTCTGTAAACTCTTTTTAATTTTTCGGAAAAGTTAAACTTTCCCTTTTAACCTTCAGACTTGTGTAGGATGATTAAAAAATAAATATATAATTATTTAATAAAATCTGAATTGAAATAATAGATAATTGCTATAGTGATAAAATGTGAATGGTTGTGCTTTACACAATAAAATATTATCATGTCAGTTTAACATATTAAGGTGTTGTGGTGTAGTTGGTCATTATGTTATGTAATATGATGGAAGTCTCAGGTTTGAATCCCACCTTGGTTGTTTTTTTTTTAGTAAGTGAGACCCACAGGTTTTTGATTTAATAATTAAGATGGTCTGATTCAAATAAACCATGGTTCGATTGAAATAAACCAAAGGGTAATTTGGTCATTTTGAAAAAAAACGTTGACTTTTCCCTTGACTAACGGCCAAAGTGGACAGAAGGACCTGAGAGTCTATTTTTTCAAAAGTTAGGGACCCGTTGATATAATTTTCAAAATAGAGGGACCCTACGAGTTTTTTGGGCCAAACCTCAGAGATCCAAAAGTAATTACCCCAAAAGAAAAACAAGAATGTCTCAAAATCGATACCTTCAAGACATGAAGCATTTGCTTTTGGAAAGTTGAGTATTTTTTTATAAAAAATTTTGATATAAAGCTCAAATTTCTTTTATATAGGGAATAAACTTTCGATCTATAATTCTAAGGAAGGGCACTATTTTCATAGTTGTACATGTTCATCCTTTGGCTAACTGTTTATGCTTTAGCTACTTTTCCCACTTGTCATTGTGCAAGGAGAAGAGTATGTTCAATTCTTCAAAACCAAATTCTGCCGCCATTTTAATGTATGTTATTAAGTGGCCGATTTCCTATGTTGTGCCGTGATGTTCGAGCCGCATCTGTTGTGTTATCCACAATGCTTGTTTGATTTATTGGCCTTCCATATAAATCCAGAAAAAAACAAATCTCATAATTTTTGTTTTATCTTGTAAAAATAAAACATATACCTCACATTTTAAGTTTGATTTGAATAAGTAGACATAAGTTTTGAGATTAAATAAATAGTACCTTCGTCTATTTAACGCTTTCGTAAAGTTATAACTATTGTTATTAAAAAAAACATAAATTGAAAAAAAAAATAATTTAAATAGAGGATCTGATGTAAACAAATTGCGATCGTTAGCCACCGCTACACTATCGGATTGGCCATTTGGCCTTGCAAGTCATCATCTTAATTAACTATAAGCTCAACCTCCACTTGAACTACCTAAATGGTGGTCAAAAGATGAAGAATAAGTTGCATCGATGTCTAGGTAAAAAACTTATTCAAAACTCCAATCGCATTTTTCACACTATTTAAGTGTGATCAGTGGTCAATTTGAGGCCACCAAACGAAAGTGCAATCACTGTTGAGTGTTTTGATACTAAGGTTGTCGCTACTTGTCGGCTAAAAAAGTTGATCGGTCTGATATTCCCTTTGGCGTTGTTGTTATTTTTTGTATTTTTTGAGCCCTTTTTGACTACTCTCTTCAAGGAAAAAGAAACCGTACTATTATTTACATTTTTGGCACAATACAATGTAGTCGAGAGGAAGTAAGACCTCATTTAGAATTCATGAGTTAAGAGCTTTCTGATTGTTTAAAGTTTATGAGTTTTCGACACCATTATAATTTTTCCTGTGATTGATGGAAAATTTTTACTAGATCCTTAAGCCTAAGGTATTTGATGAAGTTAAATTGCAAAATCTTAATACATCCTTTCTCAGTAGATAGAAAAAAAATTTTATTTTCTGTGTTTTTAGTAAATGGAAAATTTCCTTAAATGTAATGTTTTGGATGAGTGAAAAGTGATAAAAAGTATATTTTGCCATTGAGGTGATAGATGGTTCCAAAGATGTGTTGAATTAAATAATGGGTGTTTCATGAGATAATGGGGGACAAATAGTGCCAGAGTTGACAGTGATAAGACAGATGTCTATTTAATCTGACTTTTCTGAAAAATGTTCAATTTTCAGTCCTCTTTCCATCTAATACTCGAAATATATAAAACTTGTGAGCTATTTTAACCAAATGACCACACATTGTAGGGTTTAGAAGCAAAACTAAACCATAGTTAGGTAAACTAGTGGCTAACTCCAACAATCTAGTGTAATTTTGCCTTAGTAATATGTTGAAAATTCATTGAAAATAACCACTATTTTTTGTTTTGGGGTTTATTAGTGAGCAGAAATGAATTTGTTTGCATAAAAAATTAGTGGCCACTATTTGAGGGTTAGAATTTTTTGTTTTTCATTTATTTCCATCTTTATTTCTTTTCCATTGGCCACTTAATCAATTCTTCCCCTTTTTCCGCCCTCTCTCCACATTACTTGACTTAACATTCCTCATTCCCTTTCCATCAACGGTTGACTCTCACAATTGGAGCTATTTTTTAAAAATTAAATGGTTCATATGAAGACTGTTGGCAAGAATCCAGCATGGAGAAAGGCAACGGAGACTGAAAAAAAAAGTAGGAAGAAGGAGATAAGAAGCAAAATTTCTTAAGAAGACAGAGGAAAATGGTTTAGGCAATGCCAATAGAGATCTTTGAAGGTCCCAAAAGTATAAAGAAGAGGAGATTCAAGGAAAGAAATATGCTTCCTCGAGTATAATGAAAACAATGAGACAACAAACTCCTGTTAAAAAATAGAGGAAAATTCCTCCTACTGTTCTTTTTCTGAAGAAGAAGAAGCGGCGGCAGAGGAATCTGAGGCACATGAATCAGACCAGAGGATTTACAATCTGACAATGTTAGTGAAGAAGGTGATGATCAAAATGAGGAAAGGTCAGGTTTCAAAAACTCTTATGCTGAATTATTTAAAAAATAAAAATTTATTATGTGAGAAACAAATAGATTTCAAAGCTTTGATAGAGATAGAGATTGATTTGAGTGATTATTTTGATGAGGACATGCAAGCTTACTACTAAAGGGGTAGGGATTAAGATATCTGAGTCGAGTCTTTATGAAGTAGTTAGATGTCCATCCGTTGGATTTGAGTCGGTTATGGATGAATATGGTTATCTTGAGGAGTATTCCTTTGCTGAATTTGTAAAAAAAGAACTGGTTAACACTCCTAATGAGTTTGATTGTGATTTAGTGGGCACTAGGATGAAAGCTCTCCCATGAATCCTCCATTTGATTATGAGTGATAACATTTTACAAAAGCCTGGTAATAAAAAGAATGTAACTCTTGATGATGCTATGGTTTTGTGGCATATCATGAACCATAAACCTATTAATTTTGCTTCTATAATCATAAGGAATATTGTTAGAAAGCATAGTGCAATGACTTTTGGTAGCTATAATCAGACTCGATAGTAAGCACATGCCCTATGCTAGATTAGTATCTAAGCTTATTTTGATTATACAGTTGAGTTAGGTCAAAAGAAGAAATATAAAATGAATGTAAATGAGATAGTAGGATCTAAATATGTCAAGAGTTGTAAGATTGTCAAGACTAGTGATAGAGGCTGGAAACTCTTAAATTATGTCCAAGAAGGTAATGTTACTGAATGAGGTTCAACAGCTAGGGTTGTGCACACTTGTGTGAATGAGCACACTACTACTAGAGCAACAAAAAGGTAATAGCAATCGAGTACAAGTAGTGAGGTTCTATAGGAGCTGTAGGATATCAACAATACCCTTACACTCATTGTTCTCCAGGGAGTTGATTATACTGCCCAAATTGCTCCTAAAGGTGAGAGTTAGTAAGATTGAGGAAGTATTATGGCAATGAAGTGGCAAATTTAGGGACAACTTGCATCCTCTAACTGAAGATGCAAATTTTAACATCCCAAGTGGTGGCTAAGCAGATGAAGGTGTTGCCAACAACACAGTCAATATTGATGAAGGAAGCAAAGGTATGGAAACTAGTGGCGACATTATTGAAAATGTTACCAATTTACATTCTTTATCTTAGGCAGTAGAAAATACTTTCAAAATTATTAACTAGACTGAGTAAGTTGTTAACACATTCAATGCCTTTGTATTTGTAGCAGGCAATGGTATCCTGAGTAGTGGCTAGGAAGCAGAAGGTGGTGGCAAAGAAAGGGAAAGTGAACATCATGATTAATAAAGTAGTGACCAATATAGTGGCATATTATGCTGATGCAACATCTGAACATGATGAGGAACTAGATCAGGTTTACCTAACAATGGAGCATGACATTAATTAACCTATGTGGAGAAATCATAAGCAAAAGATTTATTTATACCTCTAAACTTTGTTTAATTTATGTATGACATTCCAACCCTAAACCCTACGTTGATCCGACGTCATTCTCATGCATTACGTGCATTTTTTCATTAAAATGCATCATGATTTAATTTGATAATCAAGTTAATTATGGATTATATGATTTGAACATGATGATATATGATTTGGATAAGAAAAAAAAGTTATGTTATAGGCTCGTTGGCCATCGATAGGCACAAACGGAGTTAATTAGGATTTTCGGATCTGCGCGATCAGAAAATGCCGAAATCGCGTAAAATATTGAATCAAATGATTTTGATATGTTTTGACATGTTTATGTAACACCTCTTACTGTACTCTTATGTCATAAAACATGCCATTTTTTATATAACATCTGTAACACGTTGCTATCTCTGTTTTAAACTCTTTAACATATATAACATTCACATATCATACATATACCACATATAATCTCTTTTTACTATTATAGCTATGACATTCATAACATACATATAACAACATATGACATCTCTTCTCTTTTACCTTACTT
>CANUEY010079411.1:0-33229 GCA_948099555.1 Croton setiger
TATATATATATATATATATATATATATATATATATATATATATACAATACGGCACGAGAATTTCCCCCAAAAAAGGAGTTGCTTGAAAAGAAAGATAGATGCATGAATCTCCAGAAAATGAGAAGCAAGAAACATCGTAGAAGATTATTACTATTCCAACTTCCAGACGACAATTTCTTTGAATTTCTACACTCCATTTTAAGACTATACATATGCTTGCATTGCATTTTCATGAAAATGATTTTATTATTATGCAAAATATATCAATTATTTTTTTTTTCCAACGCTGTAAGTTTCGCCAAATTATACATACAATTATCACATGATAATTATGTTTTGCGTACTCAATTTATTTTTAATTTTTATTTAATTGTCTTGTTGAATTAATTTTTATTATTATGGTATTTAATGGAATAATTCGTCACAAAGCGAGACTATTTGACTAAACGTTTGAAACACTATGCTTGTTTCCTCAATTTCTCTCTTTCGTATCACCTTCCTATTTTTAAAAATAAAGATGAATCAATAAAAACAATTTAGTCAATTTTATTTAAAATAATTTTCCTAAGAACAAAAAGTTAGAGGGCTAGTGGTGGCCACAAGCGGGGCTACGAGTTGGGGTAGGAAAGGATCGGAACCGGTCCGCTAAGCCGTCGGGTCGAACCAAAATTTTCAATTAAATTTGTGGTTAACCGCCAGTTCAATTACATGGTTCAGGAACAGTTCACGGTTCATGGCGGTTACGGTTCGAAATTTTGTTGAATCTGAACCAGATCGTCAACCGACCGATCACGGTTTGGCGGTGGGCTAGGCCGGTTTGTCCATGGGCCAGACCTGGCGGACCCAGCGGTGCAAATCGGCCCATGGCCTCCTCTATAGAGGGCTGCTCTCTAAACTAAGAGTTAACACCTCATCATTTTTTAAACATCAATATAACTATGAAAACAATTTAAGGCAGGGTATAAATTAGCATAGCTATTCAAAGTTCAACTCAATTTAAGTTAGTTCTCGTTTAATTTTATTTTTAATATTTTTAATTTGAAATTTCATATTTATTATAATATAATGACTAATGAATGTTTAAAAAATAATTTGTTATGACTATCCACTTATAGTCTATTTCTTTTTCTTCTTTAGGATTTTATAGAAAACGAACTGTTTGCGAGTTACTTGAGACTCAACTCGATAAAAACTCGTTAGAAAACTAAACAAGAAACTCAAAAAATAATGGCCTAACTCGTTTACAACTCTAATAAGGGGTGTTAGTTCATCATATATTTGCATACCGAGCATCAAAAAAACTAAATCGAACTCAATTCAGTTCCTAATTTTTGAAATTTCATCCATTTGAAAGGTTGGATTCAATTTTTTTTTGTTTGGAAATAAATTTTAAACTTAGATTTGATATATAAAATAAAATTGCCTTTCTTTGGTTTTTAATAGAAATAACCAAACCAATTACTGAGTTTAAAATATAAAATATGTGGTGTAAATTTATATTCTAAAAAATGATAAATACTAAAAAAAATTAAGCAGAAAAAGGAGTAAGTGAAAGACTTGGCCGCCTAAAAATAATGAAAATTAGCATAGGGTTTAAAGAGAGAAGAGAGGGGATAAAGAGTTTGAGTTTGGGGAGGGAGTATGTTAGTATATTCGATTATCAGTTGATAATTCACAAAATTCTAAATTAAAACTTTTTTTGTCTTTTTTTAATAATTGATTGTTATTTCATGTGTAAGTGTATGAGTCTATAATTATAGAGTATTTTTTAGATATGGGATTAGGCAGGACAGATATCAAATTCTGTTAAAATCCAATTTAAAAAATGGGTCCAATTGAAATAATTATTTTTCTGTTATGATTTTATTTTGGATTGTGTATTAGTTTTCCTTGTCTAAAGGAATGAAATCAACAAATTTAAGTAAAGTTTCAATTCTATAATTGTATTGCATTATTGGAATTAAAAAAGAAAAGATTTTACCAAGTATGTAGTACCTAAAGGAAGAAGTTATGTTTTAAAAGAGAAAATGCATAAATTAGTTAAATATAAGAAGTTACGTGGATGTTTATGCATGGAATATTTGCAAAATGTGTGACATTTTTTGACACCTATATTCTATTTTGTCTTTATTTCAAGGATCCCAAATTCTAAGCTTAGCATACACTTTAATTTCAGGATATGCTCCTCCACTCAATAACCCTATTATAGTTAGACTAGTGTAAAAAAAATAACAAATAGAAATTATGTTATGGTTCAAAGAGAATTTTGAATTTTAAATAAAATAATCATATATCTTATAACAATTAAATAGAATATACTATCTTTTATTTTATTTTGAAATTAAATTATATTTAATTAATCGGCAATCCTCTTACTATTATTGGATTTTTATTTTACCAAAACGGCTTATGAGGAAAAGAGGATGGGTTGGAAATCATTTGAATTTATTAAGGACATTTCATAAAACATATAATAAATCATCTTATTCTATCTCTAACAACAATCTCAATTTGTGAATAATATTTCTAAAAATATATGTCACTTAAGATTGATAAAAAAAATTGAACATAACGAAGACTGGAATGCAAACTGTTGGCATACTCACCGGAGGACTCTTTTCAAGAGATTGGATTCAAACACGAGCCCATGGTCTCAGCCCAGGACTCAAAAGCCTATCTATAAATCTAATTTTTAATTTTAGATTCTAAGTCAAACTCTACAATTAAATGCTACTTAAAATAACTAAGTATGCTGAATACACTCAACAACACTGTTGATATTGCACAATAATAAGAACATTTAAATGGTTTTAGCAAAGTTACGTTGTCAAAACAAAAAAATATCAAAGTCAAATTTAATGCAGGCCAATAACTTTTGTGCAAACAGAATTATATGGCATATATCTCTTGTAAGTCAAGCTTGATGTTTTCATTCTGCAACCATTGAAATGTCTAATGTCTAATTGATCACCTTCCTCATAATTAACAAACAATTAGTCTTTCAACTTTGATATTATCGACTAATTTTCATTTACAATAATAATAATAATAATAATAATATTATTATTATTATTATTATTAGGCATCTGTATAATAAAATTTTAGCCAAAAAATTGTAAATACGAAGATTGAAATAACAAAATGATAGAAATAATAAAATGATAGAAATAATAAAATGATAGAAATACGAACTCATTTATAGCTCAAAATGTTTCTTCTCATTTTGTAATGATTAATTACTATTGCAGAAAAGTCTTAAAAACATTTATTTTTAAAATTGATGTTGGAAATACACTAATGACTAATCATCATCATCATTATTATTATTAATTCAAGTACAAAATAAAATCTTCCCGCGCTGCATCTACTTTATTTATTTATTGGTCGATACTCGAACAAGGGCTAGGGTTTCAACACAAAAAATCGTTTGGCGCATATCAGAGGCGACTGATTAATTTCTCAGAGGTCATGGCGGTGGCTGGCAAGAGGAAGATGGTATTCGTTTTTGATGACACATCGAAATTAAGCAAATCGAAACGGGAGAGAATGGATCTCCAATTCCGTTCCCGTTCCCTTTTCGGCTATGAGAAAAACTCCCACCATCGCCAACAATTGCTGTTTTTTATGATGGTGTGTCTTACCCTTTTGGAATGGGGGTTATCCAATCCATATCTGATATATATATTCTGGGCGGGGGTATGTTGATCAACGTGATATGTTTGGTTGGTCAAACAAAAGTCTTCAATTTCCTTCCAGGAGATTGTGGCTTGAAGTAATCGCATATGTTGCCTATGAAATCTGCCAAAACAACGCCTATGGTGGAATTAATTCAAGGTAAGATTTATGTTCTTCAAAGGTCTCCACTTTTCGGACGGCCTGCTGCAAATGATTCAACTTTTGGAGGTTTTGGATGTTTCAAGTGCCCTTCCCATTTGGAAGGAACTAAGTCCTCCCCCTGAAGCTGTGTCAAGCCATTTTGTATTTCGCAATAAGTTGTATGTTTTGACCGAGTCGGGTAAGCCCACTACTTTGACACCTGCAATGAATCCTTGAAGAGAAAATCTTGTCTGAATTTTGGAGTGTCTCACCTGTTGATTCCAAATACAGGAAGAATGCTGTCTGAAGATGTCATGATTGCTTTGAAGGGGGACTGGGGTTATGATCCTTATGATGCTCCAGGACACCGACTCCAGTTGATGGGATACCTTTTCTCAAAAGATGGCTGTCTGTTGGCATGCCAAGTCCTCAAATACGAATTCCCTGTGGAGTTATATGCATACTCACTTCACTTGATTTCGATGGAGGATGGAAAATTCTGTGCTCTAACAGTTAGGGAGGAATTCTAAGTGTCCAACACAAGTACTGGCCCAATTATGGTGCTTGCTGTATCTATTTTTAGTGTCAGAAAATTGGCACGAGCTGACGAAATCCAAGCAAGTATCTGCTGCTCCTGCTGCAAATGATAATTTCTCAGTGCAAGTTGAGAAACATTACATCTTCCCAGTTGAATCTAGTTTTTTTCCTGACGGTTCATTCTTTGCCTAGTTTTTAGATTATTCATATTGCTCCTGCTGCAAATTGTAATTTCCTCTCAGTGCAAGTTAATTAGCTTTTCAAAAGCTAAAGGTTCAACTACCGACACTCTGTTAGAGTTTTCCAATGAATCCCCACTTCAAAATATGAATAGGAATCTAGGATTAGAAGAAAATATGAAAACCAGTAAGTTGGAGCACATTATATTATATCCATTTGGACTCTTTGCTTTCTATAATTTTGTTTATTAGTCAATCTGAAGGGTTAGAGGAAGCACTCTTTTGGCATTCCCAAATCTGTGGAATAAACAACATATAACAATAACTAATAAAATTGTGGACAAGCTTAGCTTTAATTTTGCTCTTCATGTCTATTAGCATAACAATACTACATTAAATTATTAAATCTTTTTCAACAAAAACAATTTTAGCAAGCTTCTTTTCCTCTCTTGATTCAAAACTCTCAAATGTAAAGTTTCATGCCACAAATTAATTAAAAAGTAATAATCTTATGTCCTTATTAAATAAATATAAATGTTTTAAATTAAACCCATAATAACTTTCACTTGAAAAACAGAACAGAAGACCAAACCACAAGCAAGTGCAAGTTCTTTTCCGATACTAGCTAGATTTTATAATAACCCTTCTAGCTTGTAAAACCAGTATTAACAGGATATCTATCAATGCAATGAAGCCATGGGTTTCTAGTTGGTTTTTTGACCCTTTTCATAGATTTCCAAACTATGCTATTGCACTTAAATCCTGATCCAAATGCAAGTTGCCAAACCCTGTCTCCTCTTTTCACCCTTTCTTTAGCTTCCAAATAAGCTAATTCATACCATATACTGCTGCTTGAAGTGTTTCCGAATCTATGTAAAGCCATTCTTGATGCCTCCAAATTGTTGTCACTAAGTTCAAGATTTCTCTGTATCTCATCCAAAACAGTCTTGCTTGCTGCATGGATACAGAAATGCTCAAATGCTAGCTTGTAATCAGGAATGTAAAGTTTCGACGCTACGGCCGCCGCTGTCGGTAAAGATCCACCCTTTTTCTTGCTGCCAAATAAATGCCTCCAAACTAATGTGGTGAAGAAGAGAAGCTGCTCTGAAATGGGTAACACTAATGGCCCTAGTGTTGTTATGTTGGTTTTTAGTGCTTCTCCTCCTATTTCTATTAGGTCTTTGCTCACTTTGAGTCCTTTGAATTTTTGTGCATCTTCTTCTTGGTAAATGCTCCTGATGAACCCATATCAACAATTGTTAGAATTACACAACTCAATAATTTGATTAATTAAGCAAACAATTAGAAAATTTGGAAAACTAGCTAGCAAAAGCAAACCTGAAACTGCGATCATCGGCCCCCTTATGTGTCCGAACAATGTGTTCGAGGCGGTACTTGGCACGGTGGTAGTCTCGCCGGCGATTAGACAACAACAGGGCAGAGCAACCCATTCTGAAAAAGCAATTAGGAAGAATCATAGACCGTTCTTGGCCCTGATACCAATTATATCCAACCATTTCAGTGCTGACCACAACAGCATAGTTATTAGGATTAGCTTGCAACATGTCTCGAGCCAAATCGACGGCTATAATTCCTGCACTGCAACCCATACCACCAAGATTATAGCTCAAAATGTTTCCTCTCATCTTGTAGTGATTAATCACCATTGCAGAAAGTGATGGGGTTGGGTTAAAAATACTGCAATTCACCACTAAAACTCCTATGTCCTTTGGACGGACCCTTGTCTTCTCAAATAGCTCATCAAGTGCTCCAAATATTACAGTAGATGCCTCAAAACGACCTTCTTTCATTGTTGCACAATTCTCTAACGACATCACTGCTTTTGGAATGTATGTTTCATCTCCTATTCCTGATGATTCTAATATCCTTTTCTGAAATTTTAGGCTTTCTTCATCATATTTTCCTGACTTTCTTGCCATCTCCATCAACTCATCTTTGCTTACCTTCAAATCATAATGAAATTTATATAATTATAGTACAAATTAATTTCATAATACACTCAATACCCCATACAGATCATCAATTACCAGCTCAAATGCAATGTATTGTTTACACTAAAAAATAAAAAAGCATCATTTTTTTATCTTTTGGTATGTCACATCTTTTAGATGTAAAGAAAAAAAAAAACCCCATCAGTTATTGTGATTAACAACTTAATTAAACAACAAATTCAGTATATTCAGTTAATCGATCATGCTAAAAATCTTAAATTCAAGAAATTAAAAGAAGAGAAAATTTTACCTTAAGATCATCATGTGGGCGATAGCAAGAAAAATCGACTAGATAAATAGACCTTGGCTTGGACATGAAATAAGCAGAAAGAGTGAAAACAAAGACTCCAAAGAAAGAAAGAACAGTAGCAAGATCATAACGAGCATCTTCCCAAAGCTTCTTCCACAATTCTTCTTTACTAAGACTCCCAACTTCAGCACTAAAAACCAGTACCAAAACAGGTATAGTAGCCAAATAAATGGCATGATTTATAAGATAATGGTAACCCAACATAACATATTTGAGATTAACAGATTGGAGGAAATCAGGTAATCTTCTCCGAACTCTAACAGAAAATGTTAAAGATCCAGCATTTGGACCTGTGCATTCGATTCCACGATTGACAATCTCTGTAGACAAAAGATCTCTTTCGTTGGCCATGTTTGAAATTGAAGATAATGGGTTTGTTAGGGATTTTATTTGTATAAATATATAATATGGAAGGACAAAAGAAAAAAAGAAGAAGAGGGTATTCATGCAATGTAGGTGGGTGGGTAGAGAAGGAAGTAAATGCAGGCAACAAGTTGAGGTTGAGGGGGTTGTGTAGTGTAGTTGGAGTTTTTATAAAGTGTCTTAAATTCTTCATTTAATGAAAGTAAAAAAAAAAAAAAATGAAAGTAAAAGATCATATGAGGAATGGATTATTTTCTTGTCATAGTTTAATTAGTTAATCAGTCAAAGCTCTGAAACTGCATTGCAAGAAGGTTGCAATTGGATTTTCAAGCTGTTCTTGTTATATATATATGATATGCTAGCTTCTTCACCACAGGAAAAAATGAGTGATAACATAAATTGAATTTGACCTGTCCATAGATTTTACCTGAATTTTTTCGTGTTTTTCTTATATATTTTACCTACGTAAGTGGGATCAGCATATTTAGGTTCTACTTAGGTTATGCTGAACATAATTGTTAGCTGATTTTTTGATTTATACTAATGCTAAAGTAAAATTTCAAACTATATAGAAATAAGAGGGGATGTGATTATGTTTAGTATCGATTTTAACTTCAAACAACTAATAGTTCCAATTTAAAAAACTTACCAAATTAAACTAAACACTCATTTAGATTAATAATATTGTGGGAAAAATAATTTGTTATATAATTTAAGCATTAAATTTTCCTATATATTAATGATGTATAGGCATTGGTGTCGGGGCCCAGGGCATTTATAGCAACATAGCTAACAACTAATGCCTACTGTAATTTCAATGCATTTCTGGCAATTCTATCATAGTTCTTCGTCCATATGTATTATATTCTATGATAAATTGAACTTCTCTGAATTGGTCAGCAGGAGGAAAATTTCAATTTGTCTGTAAAATAGTTCAGGCTTATATCCAACCCAAACTCCTATAATTTTACACTCTAATAAGTGATATAATATGATTCTAAACATATCCATTGTCGTCCAGCAGTTAAGATGTCTAGCTTTTGGATATATTTTGGCTCAATCCCTAATCGTGTGTTAGAGTTGGGCAAGAAAACGGTGCATTAAGTGATCGTTTTGGATAAGTAGAATTCAAATAAAATGGACTTCAAAAGTAAAATACACGGATTGTCAACCTCAAATCAACGAACTTTCAAATTGTATTGTTTGGATTTTAATCGATGGAATAATTCGAAATACAACTTAATTATATCAAAAAATTAAATATATAGTAAAAGTAAAAAATTTAAACTAATATTAAAATATTAATTTGAGGCAGATCAAAATTGTGCCACTAGAAGGGGTATTTATGTAGGTGATTGAAAACCGACTACCATTAATAAAGAGAAGTGAATACAAGTGGGGTGAAGGATTGTAACTTCAAACTAAATTAAAATCTAGGATGATGTCTATTCTCATGTATATATCTACTCTGATAAGCTCGTCTTCCATTCTTTCACGAGCTTAAAAGTTCGCCCAAGCTGGTGATGGATGGTTTGAACCAGCAATTCAATGAGGTAATGCATGTGGATCAGGCTATTTAATGGAATTGGATGGTAACTAGATTAAGTGAAACAATAAGTACGTAATACAGCTAAATATTAACGCATCACCTGGAAAATGCCAGCATTATAAAGTCACGATTTTGAAAGTCCAACAGCATGATCATTCATGGCGGTCCCCCCAGCCCCTAGTTCAATTCCAAAGCCCTGTATCAAACAAGGATGTAAAGCATATATAATGAAAAAAGTCAATCAACGTGTACTATTATGGTTGCTAAGAACTTGCCAATGTAGCTTTGTTGCATTTATATCACCTGCAACTTGAAATGAAATGGTACCAAGAATAGAAATATAGTATAAAAAAGGTTCAAATTGCAGGTCATATAGTAGTCCATAACATGAATTTAGTAGTTGAAAGTTATAACATTTATGTAAAACTCACAAACTTCAAGCCACTTAAAGGCGCATTAATGCATATCTGACCAAAGTTTTCTTCTTTTCTAGTTTTTCTTCCACAGAACATTTCCTTGCACCTCATCCCATATGAGTGCGAAGAGTTATATGCCCAAGTCAAGCTGAAACCAGACAACTGCTTACAAGCTATAAGTCAATATAAATAACTCAGTTTTTAAGATTATAGAAACACTTAATTATTTATCTTATTTTCAAGCAGCTACTTACCAGCAATAAGTCAATGTAAATAACTCAGTTTTGAGAAACACCCTCTATCTATAGCACTTGGACCTTTCATCACCTGTGTTATACTGTAATTATCAGCATTTGATGACTTTCTTCAATTTAAGCAGTCTTCAACATTTATTCACTTAATCCAATCCACTTTTTTTATAAAACAAAATCAAATGCACAACAGGTCACAGTAATTGCATTACAGTGATGACTATCCTATTTCCATTACAGAGTCATATAATCATGATGGTTGTTGGCAGCAGAAGCTTCAGTTCAGTTACATGCATGCAAGATATTTAAGCCTTCATTCATTTTTTGCAGCCATACTTCTGCCATTGCATAATTAAATGGAGGAAATTCTTTACAGACACATTTTTACAGTTTGTCTTCATTCAAAAAACAGTAAAGAATGATAATAGTAGTTATGGAATATAAACAGTGTGGTGTAATTCTACGATACATGGATAAATGGCTTATAACTCTATTTCGCATAATATTGCTTCCAGCATTATATGGATGGATTTTGCTGCTGATATATGGAAAGATCTTAAAGAAAAATTTTCTAATGCTGATTCTCTTAGGATTTCAGACTTGCCAAGTGAAATTTATAGTTTTAGGTAGGGTGTGTTGTCTGTAACAGATTATTATACTATTCTGAAGGTATTGTGGGATGAATATACAAATCTGAGACCTCTTCCTCAGTGTATTTGTGGTGCTGACTGTGTTTGTAATGTCATCAACACTATTAAACTTAGGCATGAATTAGATTATGTGATGAGATTTTTTTAAATGAAGGATTTAATCCGGTTAGTTCTCAGGTTTTAATGAAGGATCCTTTGCCTAGTATTAATAAGGTCTTTGCACTTGTTTTGCAACATGAAAGACAGTTTATGCCTAATCTTGATTTGCCTTCTAGCTCTTCTGGTTCAGTTTCTCTAGCTATGCATTCTAGTATTAATGATGCACAAAGAGCTTTTGTATCTAGAGGTAGAGGTATCCATCACATACAACTGTTAGTAATTGTTTTATGAAGTTACCGAATCATAGCATTGTGTCTGTTACTCATATAGGAGATGTTATGATAACTAAAGAATTAAAACTGTTAAATGTATTTCCATTTCAACTTAATATCTGTTAGTCAACTACTAATAATCCTACATGTAAACTAATTTTTCATTAATATGTGAAAATCAGGAGTTCCGGTTACAGAGGATGATCGGATTATCTAAGAAAATAGAGGAAATTTCTTGACAAGCAACTCACTCTGTTGAAGATGCCATATCTGGCATTGAACCCTCAAGAGGATCCTCTCGATCACCTTCCTAGAAATGTGAGGCAAAATCAAATGGAATGAGATTAATAATAAGTTAATAACTTGCTGGAATTACAGAATTAGATCCATAAACCGATGCATAACATAATAAAATATTAAATAGGCAAGCAAAAAACTTATCTCAATACTCAAAATCAGCCCAATCTAAGCAAGCAAATGAATTTGCATACACCAAACCCTATCACTTAATGATGATACACTAAAGCGAACAGACTATGAAAATAGAATATCCAAGTCACCTTAAAGCAACTACCATCACCCAAAAGTTATCTGCTGCAGCTCAGAACCTAAATATGTAAACTAATTTGCAAGGTACATTAGAAAAAAGGAAAGCATTCAGCCGATATGAACAAACTAGTTCTTACAGGAATAACTGGTGTAAATTGTCAGGTGTAGAGAGATGCGAGAATCAATAATTACTTGATCCAATCCAATCCAAATAACAATTAATCTTTTGGATCGTTGATTTAATATTCAATCCAAAAAACTTTTTTAAGCAAAATAACAAATAACTATCAGTATCCATATCTAATCCAAACTATCAAAATTATTAATTTGGATTTGGATTTCGGATGAAAAATCCATTTTGCTCACTCCTAGGCATTACCCATCAATTGATTTTCAGTTCTAAGTTCTGAAAGTCTTAGTTGTTTCCTACATCAGATTTACATGTTTGGATTCCATCAAGAATTATAGAAATAACATTTAACAATTTTCCTAGGGATTGGATCATTACAAAGTCCTCTAAAGAAGGTGGACCTCTCCAAGACCATGAAATGATGATTAATTGTTGAGAACTAATTGCCTAACTTTTCAGCTGCATCAAGTGGTACCTCAACATAAAATAACCTAAATTTAGGTTGTGTTCGGAAAAATCAACTATCCAATATATAAACTGTTAAAATCTGAAAGGATTAGCCTTTTATAAAATGATGCTGAAACTTCTAATATATATAACAAAAATTACCTTATCAAATACCACAAAAGATAGTTATTAATTTTAACTAAAAGTTGCTTAAAAAGCTATTGTCAAATATAACCTTAATCTAGCATTCTTCTGTTCTTACTTCTCTTCTTTTCATTGGAAGCAAAGCCACTACTCGCAATCAACTCGAAACCGGAGTTGGCTAATACGCAAAACATGACATGAGTATTTGACCTGAGCTACACAAGCCTTGCAATGTTATCTGACTTAATTTCCCAAATTTCTCCACTGCATGACCGAGTTTAGATGGGTTAAGCTATACAAATTATTTTGTGAGATAATGAATGACATAAAGTGCTCTATGGAAGTTCCAGAAACAAACAATCCATCCATCTGCATTGGTCAATCTCACAAAACTTGAGGAGGATTTATGTCGCTGGAGATGTCATAAGTGCATGAATTTAACCTCAGTATCAATCACTTCTAAATTTAAATGACATCCAAAACTGATGAGATTGAATAATCAAAGTCACATTTGTGATTTTGTATCACACTTTAAATAATACAGGCCATAACAATTCCCCAGAATACATGAGTGAAAGAAGTCTTACTGTCAGTAACATGACCTGCAGTAACGATTTCCAGCTCTCACATCTATATTCATTTGTTTTTACTCTGACTCTTGAAGTCTCCTAGTTCTAGAAATCCATATGTAAGGTTTTATTCGAAAATAAGAATAATTTAATCCTAGAATCATTGGAATTCTATAGGATTGGAACTTCTCATGTTGTGTCCAAGGAAACAGACGATGCTACAATTCATCCATATATATTTATTTTATGTTCTACTTATCTGGCATGTATCAGATCATGCCTATAAAATTTAAACCAAAGCTTCTGACTGTTTTTACTTGCTCATTCCTTGAGGAGCAAATACTTTGAGGGAGGCCTCAACAGCTTCTTTTGTCCTTGTCTCATCCATTGCAATCATCTGGGCTTTCAGAAGGTCCTGAACAATTCAAGGACCTCAATAAATTACTAGATATCAAGACAAAATGAACTGAACACGCAATCTAAGAATTAGATAACCTTGAACTGTCTTTTCTCATCCCTAGTTGACAGAAGGCTACCATACTACTATGAGCTTTGGCCCACTCCTCAGCCATCTTGACAACGGTAATTATGTAAGATGTGCTTATGTGGAACAAGATCTGCCAAGTCAATGCTTTCTGCAAAGCTGTTGCAAGTAACTACAGAATAAGGAACTTTAACACAGAAGCAGGTTGAGAGATGTAATAATTTGGTTTTTCCATCACATACTACAGTAACACCAATGTGAATCAAATATCTGTTCCATTTGAGCTCAGCCCATGGGTTCTTTAACCGACGATCGTCTAGAAAGTGATCAAGCTTTGATCAATCACTGTATGTTCCTGCAACGAGAAAGGAATGGTAAATTTATACTACATGGATAAACATTTGAGTTTCTGAGAAGATTGCCACCGGACCTTAAATTCTATTCTATGATGATTGGATCAGGCAGTATTTTGTGTCATCACAAGAATACAAGCACCCTAGAATAAGTATTAATTTTATTTTATTTTTAGTACAAGACAATGTGAACAAGAAGATTATTACTGAATGAAATCAGTGCACACATAGGCATACAAGGTCATCCGTCCACTGTCCCTAAAATGATGGTATGCCGTATATTGATGATGAATTTATCTTGTGAAATGTTGAGGAGGTTCTCAAGTTCCGACATATTACCTTCAAACTGATTCTAACAAAACCCAGTAAGACCATAGGAGCGTGCAAAAATCAACATCACATTTCTCTCCCAACAGATTTTATTAAGCTTTAACATTGTATCTTCCACCAGCTGCAAGTGTTGTTAGAAAACTCCATAAAAACGTAATACATAAAGAATGAAAATATTGAAATCTGTAACCATAAATAGCAAAAACAAAAACATATCCAACCATAAAATGAATGGAGTTTATTTGCAAAACCAAGACATTAAGAAACCATGAGAGAACTTCAAGAAAATGGACTTCGAGTTAAGTGATAAGCATTGATCAGAACATTAAATTCAGAATCGAAATGCCAAAAAAACATGCTTAACTATGGCAAAACACACTGCAAAACCAAGGATATCACCTAGAAGGTGGCAGTATGAGTTTCATAAAACAAGAAAAATCCATTTCACAAGTGCTAACCTTCTTCACTTACAAAGCTTAAATTTCTCTTAAAGATAAATAACTTACTGATTAGAATAATATTACATACCTGGGTGGCTACTATCAATGAAAACAGAGAAAAGAAAGATCGAATTGTCTCGATTAATGCCTCAGGGTTCTCTTCTATAAACTTGGCTTTGACTGACAGCATCATTTAGCTCTTGAAGAAATGAACAAACACATTTTGCTTTTGATTGCCTGACACTTGATTCATCCACTATCAAATCTCAAAGCCAATATAAGCACAAAAACATAGTAAAAATAAAGAGAATGGGATAGCAGAGAAACATACCCATGAAATTGTTACCAAGATCACCAATTTCAACTTTAGATCCATCAATCACTGTGATTGATCCAACCCCTCCAAGAACAACATTTTTAATGTCTCGGAACCTGTTGGACCGCAATTAAGCATGGATAAGCTGGCTTTCTCTAGGGCCACCTGTCCTTGCTCACCCATATCCCAAAATATCAAACAAACAATTGACCTAATTAAGTGGAAATTTTGGATGCAAAAAATACACAAAAAGCAAAACATCAGGCAAATTCATTTGGAAGCTATTAACTGGAATTGATTGCTGTATCTTTGCACCATTTTGGAAGCTAAAAAAGAGAAGAAAAAAGAAAGAAATACCTATTAAAAAAAAGCCCTAATAGATTGAGGATTCCATAAATTAATAGCTTTATTAGTTGAAAAGAATGAAAGAGTACAAATTTAGAACAACAAATACTTCTACATCCCAAAAAATTACAAACCATCAGCAAACAGTAATAAGGGCAACCAGCACAAGTACTAGCAATTCTCAACTAAACAGTTAAGAATGCCTAAAATAATTTTCAAGTTGTTGCTTCCCTAATAAACTTGACATATCTTAACTAAATTTCCTCAATATTACACCATAAAAAACCATTATCCATTATAACTCTACTCAGACAACTATTCTCTACAAAATTCTCAAAGAAAAACTGAACTTGTATCTAGAAAAGTTATTAAGATATCAATTTAAGCAAATCAGAAAGCTAATTTCAGCAAAGAAACATAATTAAGAACTGAATACTAATTTCTTCGTTTCAAATTAAATTTATCATTGAAACAAAATGTATCCTTCACATTACAGTGTTTTGATTAGGGCGAGTAAAGCGGAGGAGAGTGAGAAAAGAAATGCAAAAATGACTGCATGTGAGAAGGTAGAGAAATAGTTGTAATACCTCAGCTGACATTCGTATTTGGTTTTTGCCTCCGTCATTGGTATTTTCTTCGGTTACAGTAAAATTCAGAGGATTTGTTCAGCTAACTTCCGGTTGGGAGCTATGCAGTGGTGTGGGTTACTGAACTGGGTCAAACGAGTGAGTATCAGAAAAATACCTCTTTCCTTTTTTCCTGCGAACTGCAGAAACATACCTGGAGTGATCATGTGTCTGGCTTAAGTTTAGAATAAGCACTTTCTAGTTTTAAAGTACTTGAATGGATACTATGACATTCTCAGGTTAGAAAGAATTAAAGACACTCGACCGGACTAGTAACAAAAAAACTAGAGAATTACTTTCATTCTCAAACTCCTCAAGATCTGACGAATTGAACAAGATAACACTCGACCGGACTAGTAACAAAAAAACATAGAGGGAAGGGGAACACAAGAAATCACTTTCACTATGATTATTGATTATCAAACAATGGTACAAATAACACAGTTTCAGGATCAGCAAACACATCTGTTTCATAACTGTGTGTGCAAAAGCTGTGGTTTAGAAACAGATAAGAATCTATATGAAAATGATTCATAGACTGAACATATAGTGATTTTGGGAGCATATTTCTTTTATTCACTTACTGAATATTTATAAAAGAAAGAACATAGCTGACACCATTTAATTACTGCAAAAATATCTGAAAAAAAATCTAAACAAACGACACTATTGGCAAGGAAAATATGAACTGATTTCCTACAATTGCTTATTCAAACAAACACAGTAAGTAAACTTAGTGAAATACTAAGACAAAATTACTAACAATCTTCTCTTTGCTTTCGTATTTGCATACACCTAACTTGTTCCTCAACTCTTCAATTCTTGCTTTAAGAAGACATTTAATAAAGATTTTTACAGTTTGTTTCTCTGTTAATACAAAAGCTTGATTTCTCCATCTTTTTGCTTTTCCCTCAAATGATATGTTGAAATGCTTAGTCTTTACGTGAAAAACAGGATCCTTTGAAATTGCAATATCTGTTGTATCTTTTTGCTTTAACTGTAAGTCTTCAAGTATCTTTTGAATCTAGATTGCCTGATTTATTATAGCGTTTGCTGCAATAAATTCTGCTTCTGCAGTGCTTTGAGCAACAACCTCTTGTTTTTTAGAACTCCATAAGAAAACACATGAACCAAAACTGAAACAAAAACCAGTTGTACTTCTCATATCGTCAGTAGAACCTGCCAATCGCTATCAGAAAAATCTTGAAAAAAATTTTTAAGATCATGATATTTGATACCGTAATCAGTTGTGCCCTTCAATTATCTTAAAATGTCTTCTTTACTGAACTTCTCTTTAGATTCATTGGTGTGCTAATTTCTTTGCAATCTTCCATGTGGAACTTCTTAAGAATCTCCTTTGCGTTTGCTGGCATATGAAGACTTCATGAGCACTTTGTTTCACCTCTAGACTTGTAGATAATTATCAACTCTACTGTAACAGGCCCTGGGGGCCTGTTTAAAACCATACAAGGCCTTCTTCAACTTGTAAACTTTCTTCTCTTTTCCCTTGACTACAAAACCCTCCGACTGTTCAACATAGATTACTTCTTGAAGAAAACCATTTAAAAAAACCGACTTAACATCCAGCTGAAAAAAAAAAAACTGACTTGACATCCAGCTGAAAAAGTTTCCAACCTTTTTGCATAGAGAGGGACAACAACATTCTTAAAGTATCCAAACACGCAACAGAAGCAAGAGTCTCTGAAAAATCTACTCCATACACCTGATTGTACCCTTTCACAACCAATTTGGCTTTATGTTTGTTTATAGAACCATCAACATTTAGTTTGGTGCTATAAACCCATTTCACTTTGATAATCCATCTATTCTAATGTCTGTCCACCAACTCTAAGTGTCATTCTTTTCAATCATTCTTAGCTCATCTTTCATGGAATCTATCCATTTGGTATCTTTTATTACGTCATTGAATTTTGCAGGTTCAAAAACAGCAATGTTACTTCTTGCATAGACATCAGACAATGATCTTGTACCACGAACTAGAACATCATCAATATTGTCATCAAGTTCTTGAGAGAATTCTGGAAATTCTCTTTCTATTGGATCCTCCCGAATCTATTGCTTGTCCTCCATAAATTTAACATCTCGACTTACAATGATTTTCCCATTTTGAGGTTGGAAAATCCTGTAAACTTTAGAAATGCTGCTCTGCTACCAGTTTGTGGTTTAGAAACAGATATGAAACTACATGAAAATGATTTATAGACTGAACATATATCGATAATGGAAGCACAATTCTTTTATTCATATTTATAGAATAATGAACATAATTGACACTGCTCGATTACTGCAAAAATATCTGGAAAAATCTAAACAGATGAAACTACTAGCTGGAAAATCTGAACTGATTTCCTACAATTAAGCAAATATGCTTAATGACTTATTCAAAGAAAAACAGTAAATAAACTTAGTCAAATATTAAGGCAAAATTACTAACAAAAGCAATAGCATTAAAAGTACAGGACCAGCATAATAGTGGAATTCCCTTAATGAAATGAAAGGATGAAGATCATGAAGCTCCCACCATAGGAACGTAATTAAACTAGAGAATCTACAATGAATGAAGTTTATGACCTCAAGATGTATCCTTATCCTTGTATGCGCTGCCAACCTCTCCAACATCCATCTCATTGTTATCTGCAAGTAAATCATCATCTAAATCACCCATTTTCTCCTTAGGCTCAAATTGCAGGCTCATGCTTTCATTCTCGGAATCATTTTCTATCAAATAACCAGAATCCATGTCTGATAAATCACTGAAAGTTTCAATATTCTTCCTCTTTCCTCTATAACCAACAAGGCTGAGGAGTTTTTCCCTCCAAATGATCAAAGGAACTTTCTCTGCCAGCTCCTGACCCTCGTAAGCTTCGGGTAGGAACACACTAAACCTCTTTCCCCTCTCAGAAACATAAAAAATCCCAACATGTTTTAAGAGAAGTCTCATCAATTTCTGTGGCATCACAAATTCCCGTCTGAAGTGGGTAAGGTGATCAGTAACCAATCTTTTCTCAAAAGTAAAACTAAGCAATTCATGCATTACAGCAACAGCCCTCTTATCAAATTCTAGTGACCCAGCTGTGAGCCCCCTACCATCTGCATATGGTGACAAATAAGATCTTTTCTGGAAATGTTCAATTTTCCCTCCATATCTATATGCTTTCTTGTAATTAGGTGGAAACTTCAAGGGAAATGAAAGTGAAAGCAATCCCGGTGTTCGTCCATTTGCTTCAGTTACTCCTAATACCTTCTTCTCCAATTCAGTGATAGCCCAGTCAGGATTCCAAGATACAAGTTCTAAATACTCCACTCCATCCCTGCATTTAACAACCTTGAACAGGTTAGGATACTTATGCACCCATTTCATCCTAAAATCCAAAGGCATACCAAAATCTCTCCTAAAATGTGCAATCTTTTCTACTGGAAGTCGTTTATCAACTGACATCATCAAGCATCTGGTAACATACTCTGCAACTTTATCTGAATTTTCCTCAATTAAGCTTTCTTGTTCTTTCATTAAATCCTCAGCTTGTTCTGTCATCCCACACCATAGAACTCCTCTTTGATCTTTATACAATTCAAAAAGCTTGGGAGATTTACGAAGAAAATCAGATATCTTATGGGGTTTAGGTAGATTAATTTTGGTCCTGTGCTGTTCAAGATTCCTCACACGGATTACCATTTCTTGCTCCATCTTCAAGACTTCCATAACAGCTAGCACCTTCGAAGCAATTTTCCACTTCTCAGTGACTATTTCAAGATCGTGGACTCTCTTTTTGCTGCTTCGGTCCTGAACACGCTTACTTGTTGTCATGAACCTTGTCTGTAACATAATGAACAAAGATTCTTTAAGCCAGTTTCTTCTCATAGGCAAATTAACAAACACATTAGCTACGTTTAATTTATTCAGCAAAACTCGAGTCCTAGCGATTTGATTGGCCATTCTATAATTACATCAAACCAAGATAGATAATCGGCGGCGGCGAATATTGTCGTTGGTTAGTATTTTAGCTGCCGGTGAACGATGAACGGACAGGCTGCGGTGAAGAAAGGCTGGTGGCGGAGCAGGGGTCGTTCTGCTTAAAAATTTGAAAAAAAAATGTTAAAAAAACTGGAAAAATTAATAATGGGCTCAAATTAATAATGGTCAATTGTGTGGAAATTGTGGTTCGGGTCTTGAGTCAGTTCTTCGCCGGAGATGGGTTTCCCCATTCGTATTTCAACATCTTTGCAGTGAAGCAAAATCAAGAAAGTCAGCAACTTTTCTTATTTTTTTTCCTGATTATTTTTAAGCAAATTATATAAATATCCCTTTTCAATATTTAAAAATCTAAATATAGTTTCCTGGTTACAAAATAATTATTATAACTCACTGTTCATAAAATATTTAAAAATTGTTCATAGTATTTTTATATTTTATTCATAAAATTTTTATAAAATTATTTATAGTCTGTTTATAAAATTTAAAAAAAAAAAAAAAGACTATTTTTAAGTCAAAAAATTGTAAAAGAAGAGCTATGTTTTAATAAAAACATTAGAGACTATATGTGTCCAATTTAAAAAAAAAAAAAAAGCTATATATGGTCTATTCCCTAATGTTTATATAATTACAATATCTGATTTTGTATGGGAAGTGTTTGAATCGTTCTGATATTTTAGTGTTTAGTAATAACTAAACTTATTATGCTAATCACTTACATTTCTTAGCAATTTCAACGGTTCTTCCAACTTACTTTGACCAAAATAGCATTTTGTTTTTTTTTTTTTACATGAATACAGGGGAGGGGATGTGAGGGAAGGAGTCTGGGACTTGAACTCACAACATGAACATGAGTCACCTCTTGAGCAAAACCTTCGCCTCCGGTTAAGATTCTTTCTTTTTTTATGATTTATTTATGGCGATATTATGTTTGATAATGAACATTCAATTCAACTTTATTCAGCTAAAAGCCAAAGGGTTTTTTTATTTCTAAAAAAGGCCAACCTGTGGGAATATGTGTATAGACGTCTTAAAGATTAATCAAATGATACAATTCTGACCCGTCGTACGTGCAAATTTTAATTTTTTAATTCAGAAAGAATGATAATATCATTTTTATAATACTCTACCAAACGTATGCAGATGGTGACACTGACAGTCAACGAAGAATCAAAGGACAAAAGATTCATTTAAAAATAAAAAAGACAAAGATTCATTAATTATTTATCACAATTATAATCGTAGTAATTAAAGAATTAATGGTACTTCGTATAATTTTATGATGCTTTAATAATAATAAGAACTATAATTAATATAAATTTATTGGAATCTTTTTTATTCGTTCAATTTGTGGCAAGCTTAAAAAATCTGTGGTGAACATATATATATTTTAAAAAGACGTTTATTTGTACTTTTAAAATTTTAACAATTGGGATTACTTTTATTTAATACATTATATACTAAAGTTAAGAAGATAATTTTTTAATAAATATTCAATCACTATGTATTTGTTTTTATTCAGACGCAAATAAGATAAGGGGTATATTTTTTTATTTTTATTTTATTTTATCTACCATATTTTTATGTCTTTTTGTTAATAATTAAAATACTAATTAAATTGAAAATTAAAAATGCAAGTATTAAATATGCAAAAATATGAAATAAAAATTTTCCAAAAAAATTATGAAATAGAACGTTAGATAGTTATTCATTCTTTCCTTCTTAAATCTTGTGCCCAACGAATTAGAATTTTAAAAGATGAATTCACAATCAAATTCATTTATTGAATAAATATAATATATTTGAAATAGTTAATTTAAATATTAAATTCAATTTTTTTTTCAAACAATTACAAATAAATTTTACAAAAATTTGTAATTCATTTATTTCAAAAGAGTTAGCAATTTTTTTTTGAAAGCCAATATCAAATTTGTAATATATATATATATATATTAATATTTTCACTTTAAGTGGTTCCTTTACAACAATTAATATTTTTTCTCATACTACTTTTATTTAAATTGTCTAAAAATTGAAACAATTTATTTTTTAGACCACAAAATAATTAACATTATGGTATTTTTGTAACTGGAAATATTCAATGAATGTTACGTCTATTCATCTGTGAATGAACTGAATTTGAATAGAGTCAAATTGATTGATGGTCACAGCCAGCAAATAAAAAATTAAATTCATAGGAGATAATTATACATATAGTGGACCCAAACTCTTCATATGAAAATGATGTCTTAATTTGTCGGTGATTTACGTAACTACAATTTTGGTTCATACTTTACATTTATAGATATATAGATATGTGTTCAGAATTTTTTTAAAGTAAATATGCCTACCATAAATTCAATATTATAACTTTACACTTATTTTAAGTTGTATAATCATTGGGAGAATAGGAAAAAATAACGTTATATTGTACGTTACAACCTAAAATTACAAAATATATATATATTATTTCATTAATTTATAACTGATACTATTATATCTATTTTGATATATTAAACAAAAAAAAATAAGGAATTAAATTTATTAAATTATATTTATTAGATAATATTAATTTTTATTTGAAAAACTATTATTATTATAAATAATTACAATAAAATTAATATAAAAAAATAAAATTGTTGATAAATAAAACTAATGTTAATGTAAATTAGGAGAGGTTGGATGATGGAACTACGAAATCAGACTCGCTGAATTAATCGATAATAATTGAATAAAAACATATCAAATTATTTGTGAGCTTAGTTAACAAACAAATAATTGCAATAAATTAACAACATAACATCATTTGACTTATTAATTAGTTCATAGTTGAAGTATTTAATTGAAATTTATAGAGTTGAATCTAAATTCAACTTAAATTTAGTTTAGATATAATGAAAGGTTGACTTCCCAATTTGAGTTTATTAACTATGATATAATGCTCTTTTTGAGCACTCAACTCAGCTCATTATTTAGTTTCTTAATATGAAAGGACGAGTTTTATATTTAGCCTGTCTGTCTGAACTCCATTGAAGTATGATGAAGATGAAGTTTCCTGCAAACGGTCAAAAAAATATATATATATATACCAACCTGCGAGTGCACAAAACATACCATGTAAGAGAGTGTAACAAGTAATGACGTCACGCTTTCGAGTTTTGTCTTTTTGATAATGAAAGGTGGTCCGCCATTTCACACACGAGTTCAAAAAGTGTCATTCCATCATAAAAATATAATTAATTATAATTATATTTATATAAATAAATAATTAACTAGGCACATGTTTACATTATTCTAGATCACCCGCGTTGCCATCTCATCATGCCTAATCTTTTGCCACGTTCCCGCTGATTTTGCTATCCGGTCTGACCTTGGAGTTCAAATCAACACGCTTAGACTTTCAATTTTACTAAGATCGGAGAACTCTGTTCTTATATAAGTCTCGAGCCAGAGCCGCCATTTTCATTATCCACTTCTTCACTTCCATCGCTTCGTCTTCGACAAGTAATAAATAAATAAGAAATGGTGAAACCATCAACCTCTTCATCTTCGTCGTTATCACCACCAGACCAGATTTCTTCAGAGCCCAAATACAAAGGTGTAAGAAAGCGAAAATGGGGGAAATATGTGTCCGAAATCCGATTACCAAACAGCCGAGAAAGAATCTGGTTAGGATCTTACGACACCGCCGAAAAAGCAGCTAGAGCATTTGACGCAGCTTTGTATTGTCTACGTGGCTCAAATGCCAAGTTCAATTTTCCGAATAATCCACCGGAAAATATAGACGGTGGCAGGTCATTGAGTCCACTAGAAATCCAAAGAGTAGCATCTAGATTTGCAAATGAAAACCCGAACCCGAGTCCAAACCCGGGCTCAATCACAACAACATTAAATTGCGAATCATCAGTAGACAGCGATACTGCATTAGACTGGTCTCAAGCGGCGCCGATTCCAAACCCAAACATGCAGATGGACGTAGATTGGTCGTTTCTTAACTTACTGGATAATACTTCTAGTGAAGGTGTTTCAAAATTTGGGCTTTATTCAGGATTGGATAATATGGGTAATGATTATTTTATGCCGCCACTCAACGATGATAATAATGAGAATGATGATCATAACGGCGACGAGTCTAATTATTCACAGCAGTCATCTCTTTGGAATTTTTGGTGAGAGACTGGCAACAAATTCTAAGTAGTACTTACTATATGCTTAAACTACATGAAATAACGTCGTTTTTTTATTGTCAGGAGTTCCGGCGAATTTTTGCTGCCGGAGTTGCTGATTATTTTGTGTTTAGCTGAGAGAGTATAGACTAGAATTTGTCAGAGGGAAATGAACCCTTTTTTTTTGTTGCCATCTCTTCTGCATTTCATATATGCAAGTGAAAAGAGAAAACTAGTACTGATATATAGAACCAGGTAAACAATGGTGTACATTTTCATAGGAGGGAGGCAATATTTGTTACAGTAATATGTCTAAATTTTTGTCCTATTATTAGTGTTATAATTATTTTCTTAATTACTCTTTCTTCCAAGTAATACCTCGTTTATGTTAATTTATCGCGATTATTATATAGATAGTAAAGAAGCAATATTTATAAATCTAAAATCAATTAGGCCAAAACTGCATGCTTTGATAATGTTAAGCATGAATAATGTTGTTATTTGAAATTTAAAATTTCTGTTCTCTAATGCCGTGTCGAAATTATCAAATCAACTAGAGACTGATATGATAGAAAGATTTTGACATGAAAATGGATTAATTAGCACAGGACTTGCCCAGATTAGTGTTGATTGTGTTATTTAAGAGACTAATTGTAAATGAATAAGTTTGTTAGTCGTTTATGGAGAATAGTAGATTGCTTACTTCAGCTGGTTGAATCCACGTGAAAAAATAAGATTGTAATTTGGCTAAGTCTAGGGAACCAAATAGTAATAATTATTCCTTTTTTTTAGTGCAAAAAAGAACAAAAATAAAATAAAGAAGAAAAAGTGAATAGTAGAGCAACATGGGATATGACGCTTGGGATGCGTTGACTATTTACGTTGTTTTGTCTGAAAATGGAAAATTCAATGTTGTGACTAAGACTCTCCAGTCAAAGACGTGGAGGCATAACACCACATGTTTGTAATAACAAACCTTATTCTTATGTTTCCTCATCAAATTATAATGTCATATCAATTTCTTCTAGAACACCCTCCTTATTCCTAAACTACAATACCAAATTCAAGGTTTATTTATGCTTTTTTAGGCCTTATTACATACAAAAAATAACCATTGTTTTCAATCTTCACCAATTATACCACACAAATTGTTAAAATGAAACAAGAAATATTACAAAATTTATCCATTTATAGAGTAGCTATGCAATTACATAATACTATTTTTATGATTATAATTTATAGTCCGATTATTATTACTTTGCTTATGTGAAATATAAAAGATAAAAGAAAATTTAGTTAAAGCTTGATCTTGAGATGGTATTCTACGAATCCACCTAAAAACAGTCCAACAGATGAAAGCTCCGGAAAAACCCGGCCACCAACCTCCTGCAGTGCAACTTTAATTTCAAGGCCTAAATATTGTAAGAAAAGCAAGAATAGCAATAAGAGATGAAAGTAGATCCGCTACAAAATGGAAGATCTAGATCTACCATAACCCAAAAACACAAAGGGAACAAGCCCCAAGTACAGCTAAAACAAAAGAAACCGAATAACTAAAAACAATGAAAGGAAAAGAGGCTATCGTCGGTAAAACCGCGCAAGAAACTCTATACAAGATCCCTGAAACTCTTGCAATTCCTTAAAAGATTAATAGTATATCTTAATGTCTTTTCGAAGAGGGTGATCAATGACTTCGAGGGGAAAAAAACTGAAAGTTCAAAAAACTCGTGAACAGCAGGATTCGAACCTGCGCGGGCAGAGCCCACATGATTTCTAGTCATGCCCGATAACCACTCCGGCATGTCCACCTGTTTGATGGAAATGATAACTTTAATAATTCGATTTTTTGCTGATTTATTTTTAATCTCTTGGTAAAAATACAAGATATAGTAAGAAACGGTTAATATATGTATTCCGCAATCTGCATTGAACGTCCATTGGCATGCAAGAAAACAAATGTAAATTTTACATAAGGTAGAGTATATTTCTTTTTATAACTGATAACTCTAAAGCTAAGATTTCATCACCTAATCATTACAGGGATGATCATATCTACTGTTTACAAGCATTTATAACTTTTTATTGTTACAATTGAATTTCATGCTGCATTTTCTCTGCTTCGAAGAATAATCATTTTGGGATCGCCTTTTGATATCACTGGCACTCCCCTATCTGTTTTAAGAAGCAAAGGCAATGCGTTTTCCAGCTTCTTTGAGTTTGCAGTCAGTGAACCAATATCAAGACAGAAGTGAAATCATGGCATCAGCAGAATCAGGTCCTTCATTATTTACACTTGGTATTATCTTTTCAGGAGATACAAACTTTACAAATTCTTTTAGTTCACTAAAACTGCAATGCTCACTATATGGAACTTCATACCTGTTACAACATTCAGAAAGATGGATTTCAGATTTTCAGAATCTTTTGAATAGAGTTGCGTTGGGCACTTAAAAAAAAAAAAATACTCATTTCACTGATGTTTAAGCTTTTCTGGATAACCAGAATTTCAAGGGATCAGCACACTTTATAGCCAAAAACATCATGTTATTTACCTAATAATGGTTCCTTGTTGCCATCTTCTTCCTGGTGACTTCTTCTTCCCTTTACCAAATGTCCAACCAGTTGGAGAGAATGCGACTATAAGACTGAAACGATTCTGAACAGAAGCAGAAAAATATGATGAGTTACATGTTTTAAAATAATACAAGATGTATCCAAAAAAGCAACATCATCTTTCTACTGTTAGCTTCAGCAAGCAATAAGAATTTGTCTAAACCTATGGGCCTAAAGCTAAAGCATTGGTCTAGATAGAAATCTACACATTTGTGCTTTTTTATCTATGAATTTCCAAAATCTGCTGTTTCATTTTCTATCTCCAGTAACTCATTTGTAGTGAAATGCCTTTTAAAGTTGCAAAGTAGAGTTTTGGAGAAATTGGACCTTAGCTGTCAACACAAATTCAAGAGCCATAAAATATTCTAGGGGAAAGTAGAAAAAGATCAGCTATCCTTACAGCATATTGATTGGATATGTGTTTCAGTCTTTTGAAGCTGGCAAGTGTCCACATAGGAACCACATGTATTTGGCTTTCCAGTTCATTTAATGTGAACCACTGCATATCTTCCTTGGAAAAACCCAAGCATTCCAATAGACGTAACTTTGCAGCAGTAACATAAACCTTTCTATGAAGTAGACGAGCAACCTCCAAGAATAGCCTCTCCTTTCCTTTTTGCAGAAATAAATAAGTGCAAGAAAATCAGATGTGGAATGACTGAATGAGTGAGATAAAAAAAAAATTGAAAGACACAAAGTAGCCAGAAAGAGAGATTAGAATATACCAATTGTGTAGCTTCCAATTAGAAAAAGAGTTTTGGGATTGAAAGATTCAGCTTGAATGGCTTCAATGACAAACTGTATTACAGCCTCCTGCTTAGGGAAGTCATACTGCAAGAAATAATGAAAAAAGATAAACTTCATTTTCAATGCATATGAAGCATAATAATGCGAGCTGATGCTTTTTGTTAAAGAGAAAGTAAAAAGGAGATGGATGCATAATCAGCTATTGCCTAGCTTTAGCTTTTGTGATTTGATTTCCCTTTTATTTCACAAGAATGCTTTGGAGAAATGAATTAACTAGGATTTAAGCTTGGTTAAAATAAAAAAAAAAAAAGACTAATTAGGATTAAGTAGCTTGGTGGCCAATGCCCATCTCTAAAACTTTCCTCATTGAACCATAACCTCTTTCATTTATTCAAGCAGATTTTGATCCATAAAATCATACTAAATTGTGGAGATCGGAAATCAAAGTAGATCTCATAGTTACAGAAGGCTTGTTAGCCTTATATAGCCAGTTCCGCTCCAAGCGAAATGTGAGCCTTGAACGTTAGCAAAGTTTCTTATGTAAATGATTGGTTATAGTAATTATCTAACTAGAAAGTTCACTTCGCTTGGATCTCTTTTGCAACGTATTTCTTTGACCATAGGCAATTCAATTACTCAAACTGCAGTTACCTGAGGATTGCAGTATGTGGTATCAAGGATGAGAGTATGGATGCGACTCATTTGCAAGGCAGGCATGCTAGCTATGTTTTCACAAAAGCGGAAATCTCCTGTGTGTAGAACAGCCTAAAATTTCAAAAAATGTGAGATCAATCAAACAAAGTATAGTAGGGTAACTATATACTTAATTCGAAATTTGACAGTCTTAAGAAGTCAGTATGGAGCATACCTCACCATTGGTTGGTTCAAAGAGGATTATGATGGAACCTGGGCAGTGGTTTGCATCCAAGCATGTCACGTCAACACCAGCAATAGTGATCTTTTGGTTGACAGGTAAAACTTGTAATTTGTCCCAAGGGATCCCAAGCTTTATATTAACTAGTCTTGCAGTGATCAAGGAACAATAGATCTTCCCATGACAGAAGGACCTTGTCAACCCTTGGTAATCTGAAAAATTTATCGCAAATTAAAACCCATGAAGGATGGCGGATATGCCATATCTCAATAGAATAACAAATGTGTTTAAGAGCACCCCACTATTGGTTTTTCTCACGAAAAATAAATGATTTTGTTCTTACATAATAAATGGTTGAGTATCAATCCAGAATCAATAAGTTATTTTACATAATGGATATCTATCAAAGTGGTGACAAAAAAGGAGAATAAAAGTTCAGCATGAAGAAAGTAACAATGAACTTACGATCCATATGGAAGTGCGTAAGAAACCAATGGGAACAATCCCCTCGTAGGTACTTGAAAGCATCCTGCAAACAGAATAAACTTTAAAACCAGAACAGATACATCACCAATAAAGGAAAGTATCAAAGTATTTAACAGCTCCAATATTGACTATATCATAATATTTAAACCCACTGACAAAAGCTGTCATATTTGCTACCAGGTGGAATCTGAATTGAAAAACCGCTACATGTAAATAAAAGAGAACACAAAATTTTAGACATGGAATGCTCATCATAAATTTTTATTAAAAGATGAAAGAGTAATACCACTCGAAATGGTGTCCCTGGCACGGTGCACCACAAGGGAATATCTTTGAGTTTTCTATTGCCTATTGATCTATACTTAGTCTTCTGTTTGCGGGCAGAATCTGCACAATTCTTTTCTACTACTCGCTTTTCTGAAGGGGTGGTGCAAGTTTTCTTCCTAACAGTGACAGAACCACGAAAATAATCAGTGATTAATTTGTTTGTGGTCGATTTACTAGCATCATCATCAACAACCTTGGAAGCCACCACCTGCATCTCTGCTTCATGAATACTACATGATTCAACTTCGGTAGAGGTATGTGTAACCCTGTGTGCATCTGTCACCACCAGATCACACCCTTTTCTAAGTTCACCTAGCGCTTGCATAATCTTCTTCCTAGGGCCTAGCGCTGTGACACCTATTATAAAGAGATCCTGCAATGATGGCAAAAGTGTGCAATTATTAGAGGTTCACACATCAGGATCAACTAATAGGGACAAAGCAGGATCAGAAGTACACCTAGACATAAAGAAAAGCAAGCTCAATACCATGAACCTCAAAAAACTTAAGCATACCTCTTCTGTTAGCCACTTTAAAGAATCCCAATCAATCTCTTCTCGAACAAAGGCTTCCTCGTATCTTTCTAGGCCTAAATTTTTCAGCCATTTAATTACTGGGGAGACATCAACAACATTGCTTGGAGAATTAAGAAGATTGTCAGCAACTTGTGGTGCATAGTAAGTTTCCCCGTAATTTGTAGCAGGACAAACCTGCATAAAACTTGATCGTTAAGTAATAAAGTCTTAAATCACAACTGTGTCCAGTAAGACTGCAAGAGCTGGAGAGAAGATTCAGAAGTCTGCGGAAACTGGAAAGTACACAAAAGATTCTGTTTGCCAATATGGTCATACAAAGATTATGATGCTTAAATGGTTATTCTATAGCTTGGTTATCCGATAAAAATGTGCTACAGCTCTGTAATCAAGTATTAAGTTCTGATATGCCCACTGTAGCTGGTCAGTAACACATGACCCAGTCCTACAAAAAATTTTGCTTGGTTTTAGTTAAATATTTATCATGCATAACGAAACAGTCCTTATTCCATCTTATCAGAATCATGAAGTAAAGTGTTTTGCCAATTTTGAACTAGGAATAAACGTGAATATGTATCACAATTCCAAACTACCCAAGCTCGTACAACTAATTGTCCTATTCAGGTTCTAGACGGTAGATGTGTTTTGGCTAACCCCATTCTTCAAGGCTAAAAGCATAAGATAAATCAATAAAATGACAAAGGCAATTGCAAATAAATGAAAATGGGAAAGTATAGATCTTACTTCTTGGGCATTTTTCTCCTCTTTGTCAAGACAATCGTTAGTGTGAAGCAGTCTAGACTCCTCGCTTAGATCCGAAATGTCAATACCGCAAAGTGGACACTGAACCAAACAACCCTCATGATTCACACTATCAATAATCTTTTTTTCATCATCCGCGTCATCAGTGCATAACTTAATTAACAAATCCAACCTGCCATCATCATCAAAATCTTTCATTCCACCAAGCTCATATAACCCAGAATCAAAAGCTTCCAATCCGCTAACCTCAGTTAACCCAGAATCACTTACGGGATTGACTCCAGAATCCCGCACGGACCTCAATAGTCTAGCTTCAATCGAATTGCGCAAATACCCAGTATTCACTTCCAGACCTTTTTTCCTCTTACTAATCTCATTTTCAAAGCTCTTCTCTTGAAAAATCGAATCTTCATTAATATTGTTGTTACTACAATCGAAGCTCGATTCTATCAAATCCAAGCTACAATTGTCATACAAGTTGAACTCCTCGTCGGCATTCGGTGGCATTTTCTGATTCGGTGCGGAAGATGTTGGAGGGACGTTCTCCTTGCCAGAAGTGGCAGATAATCTGGGCTTTTTGCTCTTCCGGTGGCTGATATTGGAGGGTTTGAGGGGTTTTCTAGAAGTTGAAGTGAGGGTAAAAGCTTGTTGTGATTGTGAGAGAGGGATTTGGAAGTCGTCGTCGTCGTCATGGTGTGGGATTGAAAGAGAGATGGGTTTTGAATTTGAGGGCATCTTTGGGGGTTTTGAGTTGCTTCACCACTTACTGTCTTGCTGATATCTGGTCTTCTAGGCTCTTTCTTTGATGGAGGGAAACAAAACAAATTTCAAATTTTTTGGCAATGGAATTGCGAAACAGTATTCACACAAAACTGAATGCGATGTCGTTTTAAATGTTTGTGTTTTGTGTTTCTTATAAGGCATAGCTTCACAAAATCTGAAATTTCTAATTTTATTTTAACAGAATACAAACAAATTTCAAATATTAAATAAACATCACATTTTGGTTTTTTTTATTTTTTATTTCTTTCATGCCGTCATAATCCTATTAACTTATCCAATTACAACATATTTACTATTTATGATACTAATATGATATATATTTTGCTCCATTAACTATTGGCAAAAATCAATTGCTGTATAAAGTTTGTGAGGCACTGTAAAAAATTGAATTTTTTTATACCTTGCCATACTAGAATTCGAGAGTTTTAAATGTCACGCTGTGGAACGTATGATAGGTGGAGAATATAAGGTTTTCTTTTTCATTTTTGCTAATAAGGATTCAAATAAAAAACATCCAATAATTAAAGAATAAATCACCTTCTTCTACCTTATTTGTGGGCCTAAATTTGTTTTGTTACTTCTAATCAATTTGTCATTACTCGTAAGTATTACATATTTATAATTAATATAAATAAACGATTCAAATAATAAATGATTTATTCAATTTTTTATACTATTTTCGACGAGTAAAAACAATTAAATCATATAATTTTTCTAGAATATAGGGAAAAATTAATTTAGAAAATAAAAGGACAAAATTGTCAATTGAATAAAAATACGGGGATATAATCATAACTTTTCTATTTTATATGTTGATTAATATTGAAAAAAAAAATACTAAATTTTTCAAATTTTCTAATTTTTAAATTTATGTGTTACTGAGCTTCAAATTTTCTTAAAAAGTGTTATTTGGCAGCATTGCTCAATACTTAATGAGTTGACTAATTCTTCATCAAAATTAATTTATCTGCCTAACAAAAACTTAAGTTTAAAAATTGAAAAATTGGTCAACAGAATATGTAATTAATATTTGTGAAGTTGTATATCGTTTTTGCTCAAAATAAATAATGTTGTGAAAATTAGTTGTACCATTTTTTATATAAGGAAAGAGAGTAATTAATAATATATAGGCCATTTAATAACAATAAAATTCAACTATATGTGTGCAAAAAATAAAATCTCCATAATTAAAATGAGAAGAATTTTGTTCTTTAATTAACAAATTTATTACATTTTGTTCTTTAATTAATTTTTTACGAATTTTCTTTAATTTGATTGACATTAGTTATTATGGTAAAGAAATATGAAGTTTACATGAGATATTTTTATTCTGTAAGATTAAGGTAAAAATAAAATTAAACAAGTGGGTTGACAAGTTTAAATTAGGCTTAATTTCAATTTTTTCTGTTATTGAGTCAACCTAACTTGTAAAATGTTCAATTAATTTATAATTCATTTTTGAGTAAAACAATTGTCATGAATTTTGCATGCTCGGTCATCTATTTCGTGTGAACCTTTGGATAAATAATGAGAGAAAAATAAAAACGCAAAAATAAAAGTAACTTTACCTTGTTTGGGTTGGGAAGGAAAGTGGGAATAAAAGACGAGAAAATTACAACAGTAATTGAATCATTTGTAAGAATTACTTATATGCCCTTATAACAATATCCTTGCTTTTAACATTTAACATTTCTATAGTTTCTAGTTAAGTCCAAACAAAAATAAACGTGTTTTCATAAGAGGATTATACTAAAAGGCTTGCAAATAAATAACATACTTTGAAAACTAATAAGCTTAGAAGACATTTACATGGAATTATATATATAAAGCTTATTGTTTTTATCAGATTCACTAGAACTCTGCAACAAACCTTATAATGACAATCAACAGAGACAAAACAAACAGCAAAAAATTTCAGAATTCTCTCAATTTTAATTTACTTGTATCTTTTATATTTAGGAATTTTAGAATAAAAATCCCTATTTATTTAAAATAAAACGGTCGTTAAGGATACTTATAAAATTATATAATCGAGATTATTTGGTCTTTATCTAGACTTTTAACGAAAATGGGACAAAAGTAAATGGAAGGAAAAAATTGTTTAACAGAATAGAAAGACAAAAGAATATCGTTCATTGTTTAAAATACAGGAAGAAAATCGATAATTATGATAAAACTCTGGGTGAAAATCATAATTTTTCTGATTTGAAATGCAATTAGGGGGTAAATATTAAAAAGGGGTAATTACTATTGGGTCCCTGACGTTTTGGCTAATAGACTCGTTGGTTCTCCTATTTTCAAAATTGTATCGATAGGTCCCTAACTTTTAATAATAGACTCTCAGGTCCTTCCGTCAACTTTTTCCGTCCTTCCGTCAACTTTTTCCGTTAGTCAACAAAAAAGTCAACGTTTATTTTTTTAAAATGACAAAAATACCCTTGAATCGAACCATGATTTATTTGAATCAAACCAAACTGATCAAACCCAATTTTAAATCAAATCAATGTGAAAATTAAAAGTGACAATAAGAGGGCTCAAACCCTGTATTTCTAACTTTTTAATGTTGCATAATAACCAACTGCTCCAAATGCTTTTAATGTTTTCATTTGACATGATAAAATTTTGTTATGTAAGGCACAACCATTCACATTTTATAACTATAGCAATTATCTATTCTTTCAATTAAAATTTTATTAAATAATTACATATTTATTTTTTTATCATCCTAGACAAGTCTGAAGATTAGAAGAGAAAATTT